>CABFNQ020000648.1:0-161920 GCA_902077795.2 Clonostachys rhizophaga
ATGGGGCTTTGAGGTTTGTTCATTAATCCTCGACTTGTGAGGCACGATTCCTGGATCCTAACTGCAGCAGTGGGCGTTCAGGGGCATTGGGACCTTTGCTCATCTGAACCTACTGAGACATTCGACTTAGCAATCCTTGGTGCACCATTCGACAAGACTGTAACATATCGGCCCGGAGCACGCTTTGGCCCACGGGACATCCGGCATGCGTCAGGTCGCCAGTATTCTCTGCGAGGATTCAACCCACGCGCCAATATGAACCCATACTAAAATTGGGCCAAATTATTGCGGTGATATTCCAATCACTCCTATTGGTAACAACATCGCTCAAGAGCAGATGACTCGGGCTTTGAAAGAACTTGGCAAGAGGAAAACTGTTTCTCTCCTGGCTGCAAAGCCAAAATTCATTACCTTATCAGGTGGGGATCATAGCCTTACACTTCCCGCTCTACGAGCGCTAAATAAGATCTACGGGAAGACGATCCAGGTACTACATTTCGATAGTAGGTCGATTCCAAGCGTCATATCCCCGTCTGGTCTTGCTAATACACTGAACCAGCTCATCTCAATACATGGAACCCGAACGCGTATCCTCGTACTGGGGAGCAACACCTTTCAACCACGGCTCCATATTCTGGCTAGCAAATTAGGAAGGACTTGTCTCAAATTTATCTTCCGAACTATCCGTTTATGCCGGTCTGCGTACTCGAGGATGATACTGCTTAAAATTGGAAACGTTTCTCCTCTGACGATGTTGATACCCTCGGGATCTATTGCTTCTGTTCTGAGTGCCAGTCTTTGTTCATTTGTGGCTAAGTCTATTTTTCAGTGCTTTTATGATTCAAACAACTCAGAAAAGCGAAATCTGATTGGAAGTAACACGAGGGGCTTATGAAGCTGTACTGACGATAGCTTCACGTAGGTTGTCTCTTAATTGCAAGCTAATGGGCGCGCAATAGCGATTCCACGCCACAGTAGGAGAACAAGACGAGAGTGACTAAGTCTGTGCTGCCGTAAACCACCCATAACAGGCTTTAACCGGAGTCCATGAGAATTGTCTAAGGTACCATAAGCTTCTAAAGACAGTGAAAGAATGTCGGGATACATGTCCGTAAAAGGCATAGTCTACCGCGTGCGAGACTTCTTCTCGGCGATTCGGCTGTTAGGCCCACAACAGGTAGTCACTGCACATCGGAACATATAAATAGGTAAGGTAGTCAGTCTTGTCACAGGTATCCCTTCTTACTTTCTTCTCACCCAAGTTCTCAGTCATCTGGACACCAACGAACGGAAATATGGCATCCTCAACTCAAACTGGCTGGTTTCTGCCAGCCGACTCAGCTCGACATCAGTGTGTTCTGATGGCTTACCCCAACACCACATCCGCCAATGCAGGCAACCTGCTCGCGAAAGCCCAAAATGAAATAATCAGTATTGCAAACGCCATCGCGAAATTTGAGCCCGTTGTGCTCCTGTCGAGTTCCGAAACGCTACAAAAAGTCAAATCTGAGATTACCCAAACGAATATTTCTGTTCTGCCCGTTGAGCAAACAAGCCATCTGTGGATCCGAGACTTTGGTCCTGTTTTCGTCAAGTCTCAGGCTGGTGATGCGTTGCATGGGGTCGATTTCAACTTCAACTATTGGGGAGGAAAACGCTTGCCCTCCGGTGATGAACTCATTGCTGAGATAGCGACAAAGTACATGGTTGGTAGTTCAGCTCTTCAAGCCAATATCACCGCCGAGGGTGGTGGAATGGAAGTTGATGGAGAGGGTACGTTTATGGCCGCCGAAAGCGCCATCGTCAACGATAATAGGAATCCAGGCAAGACAAGAGAACAGATCGAGAAGGAATTGTCTCGATTATTCGGGGTTGATAAGTTTCTCTGGCTTGCTGGCGAGGTCGGCAAAGAGACAACGGACTGCCATATCGACGCTCTCGCTCGGTTTATTCGTCCTGGAATTGTCCTTCTCAGCAAGCCATCCTTACAAGGTTCCGGTAAATACGCTCGTGCGTACGCAGACGCGAAAGCAAAACTGTCTAACGTTACTGATGCTCAAGGCCGAAAGCTCGTACTCTTCGACTGTCTTGAGCCCAACCTGGATAAGCTGGACAATGTCTCACAAGGGGAGAACTGTGTAGCTTCTTATGTCAATTTCCTGACTGTCAATGGAGGAGTGATCATTCCGCGGTTTGGTGATGAGGAGCGAGATACGGAAGCCTTTCGGCTGTTCGAGAAACTTTTCCCTGATCGTGAGGTAGTCCAGGTCCATATTAACGCACTACCACATATAGGGGGAGGCATCCATTGCGCCACTCAACAAGTTCCCGCCTTCACTAAGCATGAAGTTGTTCTATAAAGTTATATCATGCCTCCAGAGGGCAACATTTATTCCTCCCACAAAGATCGGGATACTGTCCAAAAGAGAAACAGACTATATATTATCTTAGTACACAAGCAATTATATCGAACTTGCTCCGTCTTTTAGGAAAATACTCCAAATCGGTCTCTAGCTCTAACATGATAGGATCTTGCATTCTATTGAGCATGGTGATAATCTCGGTAGATGGTATTCGAACGCCCTTCTGCTCCTGACACTCGCGCTACTTTAATCGCGGCCGAACACATGGGCGAGTATTCCATCACATCCACCCAGTTACCATCAATCCTTGTGAATACCTAACCCACCTAACCCACCAGTGGTGCCACGGTAATACTCGCGAATTGAGATTCGATGATGGGGTTTCCGGTGCAACCACAGAAAGAGCTGCACTTGTCATGTATTTGTTATCTGGGGTTCACCAGCCAGGCAAAAGCACAAGCCCAGAAAGGAAGAGATCAACTAGCCCATCCTGCCCAAAGCAATCAAGTTACCACATTGCAATAACAAACCGTGTGTGGAAGGCCGCAATATCCTTGATAACAGGCTAACAAGATGCAAGTGAGCCGTATCTAAGCGAGCTATATCCTCCTTCTTCCCGTAGGCTGAAATGGAACCACAGCGCTTGAATCGGCAAAAAGCAAAAATATCTGTGACGTCATGCCCATCCAAAGGTCAAACCCCCAACAAGGCGCCCTTTTCAGAGAGGCACAGCGTCGTATTCTGGTCGCATTCCGCAGACTTCGGCTCGTTATGAAGCGAGGCAAATAAGACTATTCTCGGAAGGTGGGATCCAACCTTTGAGTTGACGATCATCGTACCTAAGTACTAACCATCATTTGGTTATCTTTCCCATAGCCTCAGTTAAATCATAGTAAGATTGGTCGATATTTTTTGGAGTTTTCTCGATTTGATAACTTAACGCTACTTGTATCTCATAAACTCCTGGACCTAGCTATATCATAAAACACTTCTCTTCTCTTGCTTCCATTCCTTTTTGATACGTTGAAGTAGTCTACAGGTAGGGTCTAGTGCTTTCTAGGGTTTAGGGTATGACTTATCTGCGCTAATGTAGGGTTGTAATTTCGGGATGTGGAGCACTTCGGCTCTCGCAGCTAAAAGGGTGATTGGCGCAGGGGCAAGGCCAAAATAATGCTATTATAAACACTACCTATAGGGCGGAGTAGTCTAGGGATCAGGGAAGTTGTCCCGGAGAACATTTCTAGCATTGAATCACGGTGATATCTAATTCGCCTTTCTTTCCTTTCCCTTCCCCCCAAACCTATCGAATTATCACACCCTGTAAGGTACATGATGCTACCTGTCTTATTACTTCAAAGGACGAGGATACTGCTCATGCGATTCATTCACTCCTGGGAAAAGAAAGAAGGACAGAAGGAACCCACGTTGTCCTTCCTTTCTCAGACCATGCGCGTATAGCGCATGAAGTGGCACCATGGGTTTATCCTGGGAAGTGCTGCCGTACGGCAAGGAAGAGCTTCCACCAATCATTTATCCTGTACCCTAACCACCTTACCCATGGGGGCAAGAAGATCAGCATAAGCAATGTGACGGGGCGCGTAGCATATTCAGCCGTTGCTCACTTTTGAAACAGATGTTTCCGGCTGATGCCGAAAACATTACATGTATTAAAATGTGAGTTTGGACTGTCCAATTTCGTCTTTTAAGTTTTGAAGGTTGACTATATCAAGGCGAGATACTGAATGGTAGAAGATAGGTTAGACTTCATGCCCAATGAAGCGATTTTCAGGTCGTCTTGTCTAAAAGTCTCCTTTGTTGGATGCGATGTTGTGGAAGGCATCGAGAACAAATGCCTCCACCTTGGCGCGCTTCAAATGCACCCAAGGGGCACCCCCTTAAATTTGCCGTGCCCTAAATTGGAAGAGGCAGTGTTTGGGGCTGGGGAAGACTTCAGATAAAGTGACAGAGAGAAATCAAGAGCTGCCTAAAACAGCTACAATAATCGTTAGGCTATACGACCTTTGGCCCCATCTCGAGTAATCATAAGGCAGACATGAAAAAAAAACGGCTACATTCGGGAGAGGAAGAGTGTATATAAGACTTGTTGCTTGCCTCATCTATCTGAGTACACATTATCTGTCTTCAGTAGGCTGTCTAAGTCAACCTTTATCCGTCTTGGTTATCGTTGTTCTGTTACATTTCAATTACAACATCCTTTTTAGTCTATTTCTGGAAAATGTCTCTCAAATCAGTCTTGTTCCTTGCCAGCTTGGCATTGGGCCATGTTATACAGCCTAGAAGCTTCTCTTGTCAATCACCCCAGCTCACCCAGGAGCAGGTTGAGATTGCCCAAGAGATGTCCATCAAGGAGAAATCTATGCGCAAGTCTGGTATGACTATCCAGGCTTCCATCAGTGTTGATGTCTGGCTCCACGCAGTCTCAGCTTCCGAGAGCGGTCTCAGCTCCGACTCTGCCCTCCAGAACCAGTTCAACACCCTTCAGAAAACATTTTCGCCCTACAATATCAACCTCAACTACGCCGGCAAGACAAAGACTGTCAACGCCCAGTGGGCCAATGAAGGCAACAATCAGGAAATACCCATGAAGAAAGCTCTGCGCCGTGGCAACTACCAGTCTATGAACATCTATATCGTGGATGTTCTCCCTACTGCTTCCGGGTACTGTTACTATCCTACCAATGCCCCCCAGGGCTCTGATGCCTTCTATATTGACGGCTGCACTCTGGCCAAGTCGGCCATGGGCCTAATAGCCGCTCACGAGGCAGGCCATTGGCTGGGTCTCGCGCACACTTTTGATGGTAACAACTGTGACGGCCCTGGCGATAATGTCGACGATACTCCTGCCCAGTCTGGCCCCAGCAGCGGGTGCCCTGCGAGTCGGGATTCCTGCCCTAACCACCCTGGTACTGATCCTATCCATAACTACATGGACTACACGTCTCCGTAAGTAAGATGAACGCCATTTGGAAATCTTCCGCTGACCCTGATTAATAGTGATTGCTGGACTGAGTTTACGCCCGGTCAAATTGATCGTGTCAACAGCCAATGGAACAGATATCGCGCTTAAAGATAGCGGCATGTTTAGTAGAATGCTGCCATGAGGGCATATGGAGGTCGACTACCTAGCAGGGCTACTTTTGTTTATACTTGATTATGTTTGCTTTTAGCCCTTAGACTAGGTATTATATTGGAAATTGGTTGATGAAGATACCTTATTGTCTTGAGCGAATTAGGTTTCGTAAGAGCCATGTGAAAAGAAGTAAGATGTGTATTTATCCAACCGAATGCACTATCGAGAACGTCTGCTCCATGAATTGGAGAGATATAACTTTTACCCAGCCACTATATTCATTCTAAACTACTAGAAGCTGCCTTGATCCATTATGACCTCATGGTCTTACGGGCCCGCCAAAATAATTGCTGAAGTGGATGATGAGGTTAGTGGTAGTCGACTAAGTGAAGGCTCTTAGCGGGTTGAAATGTCTGCTAGTAAACAACAGTTTGTTACTCGATGAATGGAAAAACTTAGAGTCAAGTAAAGCTATCTTGCACAAGAGGCATGAATGCATTCATACACAACTTGAACAAATGAAAAGGCAAGAATATTAAATGAATACTAGGGTTCGGCGTCTTGATTTGGATTTTCGACATTTTCTATAGATCTAAGTTAGTAAAAACACATAGAGGCTACAAACAGCCAAGTATGAGGGTAATTATCACCGAGTGGAAGATTTGTAGCTCCCGTATCCCTAATTCGTGGATAGAAGAGGCGAATAGCAACGAATGCCCCCGGGATTGCCAGCACGAGAGTACATATGCCAAATATGATACCGTAAATGGCCTCGGGTTCCCATCGGGAACCTTGATTTAGCGAAGAATGTGTAAGGAAGGTACTGAGAGTAGTATCATGGCTGGTTTCATTTTCCATCGGCGTCTGCTCCTTTGAGTGGGTGATGGCATTCAGGGCATGAAAGAAGCTCTTAGAGAAGATAACAGTGGGCCAAAAGCTAATCGCAATTGAAAGTAGGCTTGAGAGCGAACACGAGCATCGAGTAAAAATGGTGGGGTCTCCATGATGAGAAATAACATCGAGTTTGGTCAGGTCTTATATAGCTATGGTGCACCCGTCCTATAGTTCCAGTAGGTTGATGAGCTTTCGCTCGTTGATCAGCTGAAATTTCTAAAATTGCAACTATTGCGATTTCACATTAACTTGACCCATGCCGTGCTACGTGCCATGCTAGTTGTTCTCGCATTCTCATCAGGGTTTCAAAATGAAGCCACGCCATATATTGATCATACTATGCGTGTCGGGTATGCTCGTGGGAATCAAACTCGTAGCATGATTCCCATAGATGTCCCTGTATGATTGAAATGGGAATCGTGCTGACCTGCATACAGCTAACTCTAAGTGGTATAGACTTGGGAAATCATGCTTATCACTGTCCGCCTCACCAAGCATCTGACTCTCGAGCCTTTTCGTCGGCAGAACCAAATTTCGCCCCGAAGTCTCCCTCCATCCCTTGTTGAGGGTTGGAACGGCCCCTCCTGTCTCCTGCATTCTCACCCAAGTGTTGACCAACCACGATGGATCATGGATGCCCCAATAGCTTTCGCTGGTAGTCGGCGCATGCATCCCCAAACGTGCGACACGCAGGGGGGATGAATGGATGGATGGACCGTGGTAGGGTTCTAAACTAACAACACGCCATAGTTGCATAATGCCCACGATTAATTAACGACAGTCACCGGTCGTACCGGAGCCGATTGTGATATAGCTTTTCATATTTCCCCAGTGTTAATTCGAGTTATATAGAATCTGTTTAGATTTAAAAACGAAAGTGTTTGTATTTATTTTAATAATTAACTTAATGAATATAAATACTAATAATTTCTACTATAGTAATAGAGAGAGTTGTCTACATACGCTCTACTCCGTATATCTTATCTAAGCCGCCTTGCGCAGACCAACGTTGTAAGCAGACAGAACCGGATTGATTGGCTGGAAGACGGTTGTGCCACCGGCCTCGCAGTTACCCGATGCTCCAGAGGTGATACCCTGGGCCTGATCACCGGTGTAAAAAGAACCACCAGAGTCACCGCCTGCAGCGCAGGCGCTGGTTCGGGTCATTCCAGTGACGCGTCCTTGAGAGTAGTTGACAGTCACCTTCAGGGCTGTGACCTTACCACAGCGGACTTGGGTGGTGGAGCCGGAGCGGCAGATGCTGGCTCCGACGGCGGATTCCTTACTACCCCTGACAGGGAGGCGGTTTTTGTCGCTTCCTCCCCATGGATTGATGCGAGCCATGAGGTTGAATGTCTTGGTGTCAACTTTGATGTAAGCCATGTCGCCCGATCCAGGGAAGGTAGAACCAGCGAAACTACCCATAGCCTGGTTGTTGTAGGTCACCTTGTTACCTGTCTTGCCACAGTGTCCAGCGGAGACGAAGCCATAACCGACGTTGAAACCGATGGAGCATCTGGTGTTTCCTCCGATGATGTAGGCGTCACCGCCGTAGACGTTAGTCGCACTAGTGGTGAACATCTCTTCAACTGTGCGAATTTCAAACTCAGACTCGGAGAGGCCGACCTTCTTAGCGAGCTCCTTGGCATGGTCGAGGCTATCAGCGAGAGCCTCGATGACTAGCTTGTTGCTGGCCACATCGACATAGTAGCTGGCGATACCAGACTTCGTCTCGTCAGTGCTCATTATAGAAGCCTGCTCGATGTCGGTGTTATCAAGAGCTTCTTGGGCCTGCTCGAGCTTGGATAGGGTATTGGACACGATGACGGGGTTGCCTCCGGCAGCGGTCACCTTTTCAGCCGAAGTTTCATCAGTGATGGCAACATTGATCTTCTCATCGTGCTCGCCGATCCAGGCGCCAGCGAAAGAAGCACCAGCGGAGGCCTGGAGCTGACCAATGAGCTCAGAGGCGTCGATGTCTCGCTTGACACGAGAAACGGCCTGCTCAGCATCGAGGCCCAGGTCGCGCTTCATGGCATCGAGGATCCGGGGATGGAGGCTTTCCGCTGTCTCAGTAGGGGCACCATAGGCAACTGGCAAGGAAACAGCCAGGCAAGCAAGAAGTCTTGTGAGTTCCATGTTTGGCGTTCTGATGCAAAGAGTGTCTTTGCTGCTATTAGATGTGGAAAGAATTAGAAAAGCCTACTGAACAAAGGCCAGAGTAGATGGAAGCATGTATCCTTATTTATACTTATCCTCACCTCAGTATTTCAATTGGCATCACGCCTTTTTGATCCGGTGAAAGGCACAGTTCTGCCTTACACAATAGGACAGGAATCCTAAAACAGCAGTTAAAAGTATACATACCTCGCAATATTGCCTCTTAATATACAGAAGTACTTCCTCCGTAGTTCGGGCAGGCGACTTTCTCCAAGGTCCGTCCGCGTTATAGTGAGACCCTGCCCCGAAAAGGCAAGTATAAATGCCAATACATATCTCGCAACTTGGCGCGTTACTAATATTGAAGTCCTCACTTCCGGGGGACTACCTGCCGTCCACTCATACCCCGGTCTGCCCTGTCGCCACAGGCGCGATCCTACGTGGAGTCCCATTATAGTTATCGCCGATAAATTAGACGTTCAAGTGATGACTCCCCTCGGATTCGGATACAGCCAAATGGGCTTCCAATTGATTAATTGAGACGCATGGGAGCTGTGTGGTCATTAAGTGTAACTATTGTCTGTCGATTTGTCTGTCTTGCCAAGAGGTAGCGAATCACCGGCCAACCCTTATTCCTTTCATTAGTATAATAAGCATAAATACAACGCAACATACCATTTGCTTTCCAAGCAACTGGAAAGTGAAGGAAGGACTTTCACTTAGCTAGTCGGCCTACCACAAGAAGCCCGACACAGCCGTGGCTTATCAGAAAACCACCAAAGATTTCAGATTCTATATTAAGCATCTCGATCAAACCACCAGCGTAGAGGCTGCTGAGGCTTATTGGAAATCCTCCTTGCAGGATGCAACGCCTGCAAGTTTCCCACCGCTGGTGCTGACCTCAGTACGCCAGCGACCTCAGCCTGATTCGACGCTGCAACACACCATCCGGTTAGCACAAGGTAGCACTCAGCACACGAGCACTTGCATTACGCTCCCAACCGTTGTCCGTGCTGCGTGGGCTATTCTTATAGCTAGATACACTGACTCGAGTGATGTATTCTTTGGGACTGTCGTTTTGGGTCGAGCTGCCCCGTTGCCTGGAATTGAGAGTATCGCGGGGCCAATCGCGAGCACAGTGCCTGTGAGGATCACAGTCGATTCCAATGCATCTGTGTCCGACTACCTGCGTCGGGTACAAGACCACGCAGCGGAGATGATGCCGTTCGAGACATTAGGTATGCAGAAGATCCAACGTCTGAGCGAGGGTGCGCGGGCCGCATGCGGTTTCCAGAACCTCCTTGTTATCCAGCCTAAGTCTGCCTCTTCCGCCAATTTGGTCTGCCCAGTCCAGGCCATCCCCGAGACCGTCTAGAGTTTATTATGAATGCTGTGAACGCAAATGCAGTTCTATGCTCTACTGACCAGGCTAGCTGGATATCTGAGTGTAAAAACAAGACTGCAATTGTGGTTGACGACCGCTTCGGCCCTGGCCCTGACAACCAGGTCATTAGTGGACGTACCGCCCTTTTCAATGCACTATATGTGGTCTTCACCTCCGGAAGCTCAGGAGAACCGAAGGGATGTGTTATGGAGCTCTGCTCCATGGTACCTAATCTCGCACAAAGCGCTCTCTTCGGGCCTTCCGTGCGCATTCTCCAGCTGGCGTCATACAGTTTCGGCGCTGCCATCGCTGAGATGCTCGCAACTCTCATATACGGCGGCAGACTTTGTATTGTGACCAGTAAGGCTCGAGCACGCCTTCCTCTAGTTCTTAAAGAAATGAACATCAACTACATGTTTATGACACCCAGCTTCTCGCGGTTGATCCCCCCGCAAGCGATATCGACTGTGAAGACACTCATCATGGGTGCTGAAAGCTTGACCCAGTCAGACCTTGAGAAATGGGCTCCTCATGTCAGTCTAGTGCAAGGATACGGACAGACAGAGTGTGCCACTATCATGTCGTGCCATCCCAATATGACAGCCAAATCGCATCCCAGGAATGTCGGCAGTCCAATGTCTTCGAGGTTCTGGATCGTAGACGCTTCAAATCCTGATATCCTAGATCCCATCGGCGCCACGGGTGAGATACTCATTGAGGGCCCAATACTGGCCCGGGGATATCTCAACGACGCTGTAAAGACGGCAGCAGCTTTTATAAAACCTCCAATCTGGCGCGGTAACTTCCCCACGCTCGGCACTTGCGAGCGTCTCTACAGAACAGGTGATCTTGCATGCTTTGCTGATGATGGCACTCTTATCTTCATGGGAAGAAAAGATAACCAGGTCAAATTGCGAGGCCAGAGAATCGAGCTAGGTGAGATCGAGCATCATCTGCGACGAGCGATGCCAAGCGCAAAGGGCGTCCTGGTGGAGTTGGTCGAGAAACCTATCTCAGAGACCGAAACTCACTCCGCCTTGGTAGCCTTCGTTGCCTTGGGCCCCGACGTTGCTTCTAATGACTTGAGCAACATTGAACCATCCGCAATTGAAGCGCTGCACAAGTTGACTTCTAGTGCTACTCCAGAGCTTTCGCGTTTCCTGCCGCCCTATATGATTCCATCGGTCTATCTACCGCTTGGCGCGATACCCATGACCACATCTGCCAAGGTCAATCGGCGAGCACTCAGAGCCATCCTATCCGATTTGTCTGTGGATGAACTTACATCGCATAGCCAATCTAAGGTGGCCAAACGTGAACCCTCCTCTCCAATGGAGAGGCTACTGCAAAAGCTTTGGTCGTCCGTGTTGCCCATCGATCCCGACTCCATTGGGGCGGATGACCACTTCTTGCAAGTTGGTGGCGACTCTATGAGTGCTATCAAACTAGTTTCACTATGCCAGTCCGAAGGGTTCAAGCTATCCGTTGCTGATATCTTTGAAAACCTGACATTAAGCAAGATGGCGGCGGCCTTGCGAACCGAGTCGACAACTGAGCAACAGCCGCGAGGCCAACACCAGCTTTCTACTGCCAACACCAATAAAGACGAAGTTATATCGGATCTCATTAGCCACGGCATCGTCAACAGTCATGATGAAGTGGAGGATGTGCTAGAAGCGACATATATGCAAGCCGTACTTGTGGCTCGCGGGCTGAGAGAGCCCAAGGCTAACTATATATCACTCCACTTTAAGAGAGAATTGGACTTTGCCCGCCTAGAAGCTGCTTGCCGTACCCTCGTTGAGCGACACCAAATCCTGCGGACAGTCTTTTTCGCCCGGCGACAACAGTTACTCCAAGTTGTGTTGCGGTCGTTTTCGGGAGCCTTCCACCAATACCAGTGCAACAACGATGAGTCTCTTGAGATATTTGCAGACAAACTGATAGAAGAAGACGCTTCAAATGACAGAGCCTCTCTTGGCAAGTCGTTCATTCGATTCATGTTCTTCGACGGGGGCTCCGCGGGCTTCCGCCTCACTCTTCGCATCAACACGCACAGTTTGATGGCATGTCATTCCCCTTGCTTCTAGAAGATTTTGCAGCCTTGTATCATGACTCAGCAAGCGACTCATCAATTTGGCCCGGATTCTCTAGTTTCATCTACACCGCTCGCGAAATGCATGACGCTGGCGCTGTCGAGTTCTATCGCGATTTGCTAGATGGTGCTTCAATGACAGAGATCGGTCTGCACCAGAAGCCTCCCTACTCCAACTACCCAGCCAGCCAGTTGCTAATGCGACGAGTCCCCCGGGTCGAGTTTCCGGAGCGCGGAATCACCTTTGCCGTCGTCCTCAAGGCTGCTTGGGCCAAGGTTCTAGCTGCCGTGACAGGACAGCCGGATATTGTGTTTGGATATCTCGTCAGTGGACGAAGCCTGCCCATGGCGCAGATTGAGGACATCATCGGTCCATGTATCAACGCCGTTCCTGTTCGCGTAGATACCAGGAAGGCAAAGACGAAGCTCGAGCTGCTGGAGAACGTCCGAGACCAGAACCTCCAAGGAATGCCCTACGAAACTTACCTATGATAAGA
This sequence comes from Clonostachys rhizophaga, assembly GCA_902077795.2. NCBI lineage: Eukaryota > Fungi > Ascomycota > Sordariomycetes > Hypocreales > Bionectriaceae > Clonostachys > Clonostachys rhizophaga. Next base: position 12,485 of record CABFNQ020000648.1, read on the forward strand.
TTGTTTCCCAGTGCACGCAATGGCCTTCCGAAACCCGGTTCAGCACACTACTCGAATATCAGGTCGCAGCCGTGGAACCGGGCATGATCCCCTTTGGCGAAGAGCTAGAATGCTTTTTGTCGGCGACAAACCCTCAGTCAGATCTAGCTGATCTTGTCGTCGACGCAATGCCCAGCACGTCGAGCGGTGACATGAATGTGATGTGTATCCAGTTTCTTTACAGCTTAGAGCGTGTCTCAAGTAGCCTTGTTGCTGACATGGCCGACTTGTTATGCTCCATCCTCGATCAAATCAGCCACCAAAACGAACTCGACAATCTTTTCTCCTCCGCTGCTCTCGCTATTCAGTCAACGGCGATCCATCGCAATGCGCTGGCCAATGGCAGTAGTCAACATGCTCAGAAAGATGCAATAAATGGCGTCGCCGATGCGAGCAAAACGATTGACATTCTACCTGAAGTCAGAAAAGTCTGGCGTGAAGTGTTTGGTGAAGAGAAGATTGATCCAGTGGCTCCGTTCTACTCAATATGGAGCAGCCCCATAGCCGCGGTTCAACTGGCTGATCAGTACAAGATTTTGGGATACAACATGGAGATGGAGGACATTATCGAGCATTCGACTATGAAAGAGCAAAGCGATATCCTTAATAGAAGACAGACGCCAACCTAGGGCCTACTACTGTAGTAGTTGGAAAAGAAAATAAGACCTTTCATAACTGGAAAAATTGAACTATTGGCTCACTGTTGATACCATGGATCACGAAATTTCACACTACGGTAACCAGGTGACTATCCGTGATGTTGTCAAGACCTTATTCATAAAGATGAAGCTAGCCATGATATGTGGAAGGATACGAAACCCTATACCGAGAGAGTGTATACAGCGAACGAAGATTGAGAGGCCCACGAGATATCAAGCTTGCTGGGGAATCACATACAGTGAGGAAAATCTCTACCAAGTGAATCCGACTTCGGGTTGACTACCTGACCACTTAATCAAGGGATTCATGCTATGGAAGAGTTGTTTATCCTAGATATAATCACCCGATCGACAACATTATACCTCACTATGTACCCTTGACATGTGAAGTGTAACTCCAGAATTGGTCTAAGCAGCAATAGAACAATTATTTTTCCAAGACTCTTCTCTACCTAATAAGCGCACGCGTGATCCTATCATTCCACTAGGGGCCGGTGCACTTGATCAAGATTGCGTTTCAAGCATCGTACATGCCATCATGACCTTTCTAGTCAACTCCTGGACCTAAGTGACTTTCTGTTAGTAAACTTTCTATCTTATGATGGGGCCGTGTCTACCTTGTCCTCGGCAAAGATATTGAAGTGGTGACCCGCGATGTTGAGTACAATCCTGATGAATTTGTGTTCATATTCATCCCATCCGAGCCGTTGGGTCTGGCGGGCGATATCAACCGTCGCCACTTCGTCGCCTTGGCCTAACACGTAGTCGCTTGCCTTGAGGAGAATGGCCGGCGGTGGAAAAGTATCCTTGCCGCCCCAGATTGGGGGTTTCCATTCGTCAATCATCCGCCGGGCACTGCTAAAGGCTGCTTGCACCTGAGCTCCAAGTGATGCGTTGGAGCTCGACGGAGCAAGTTCAAAGTGGTCGCTCGTCTTGATCTCACTTGCGAACTTGGGATAAACAGAATCCAAAAGAAGGATGCCCGATACGTTGACATCGCTGTCTTGGGCAAGCAAGTGCGCAATTTCGAGAGCCAATAGCCCTCCAAGAGACCACCCTCCGAGGAGGACCTTGCCCGAGGGCATCACAGATTTGATAAGGGATATATAGTCCCGGGCCATTTGGGGGAGCCCGCCCTCCCGTCCCCCGCCGGTCTCGAAATTGGGGTTGGAGATGCCATACACTGCGCGACCAAGTGTCCCCAACCAGAAGTAGCTGAATATTAGGCCGCTGCCATCATGTATGAGAACCAAAGGCGTGCGGTTGGCTTGCTTCGGAGGGGCTGGTTGGATCACGGTAGGGTTGGCGATCAAGCCACCTTTAGGCTCATCAGACATTGCGGGTATGCTGTCTGATACAGATTCCTAGGCCAGGGGAATGGTGCTTTTGTTGTATAGGTTCCAAAAAGCAGAGCCTCAAAGGTTCTCCAAAGATATGACTATTAGAAAAGCTGGCGAACACCAAATATCTGTATTGAAGATGTAATTAAATAGTTGTTTTTGACATCGGCAGAGTGATTCACGTGGACTGTCTCACAATAACTGGATCATCCAATTACAGCGCCTGTAGAAGAGGGGTTCAAAGCTCAGTTCAAGGGCGTGCATGAAAAGCAACATTCAAGCAATGCTCTTACGAGGCTCAAGAAAATCCACCAGAGAGTGAAATGCCTCATAATCTAATATCTAGATGGATCAATTACCTCCAGAATTTTTAACGATATACTTAAATTTTCTATAGCCATGTAGCTTCCGCCAAGCGTGTTGTGGTTACAATCCTGCTATCGGCTACCCTAGAGCTTGACGCCTCATTCAAAGGCAGCAGAAAGATCACTGTACACACTGATTCCTACAATTTAGATATCTGAAACCTATGTTGTATATTATTTCTGGGAAGAAAAAACTGAAATATTTAATTGAACATACTTGCCTCGTGGTTGCTTGGGTTCATCTAGCTGATGTTTAATAATCACACATCGTGTGGCACACTCAGCTCAAAGCTTTTCAATGCCTTCAAGACACACCCTCCTCAAACCCCCTCTGCGACAACCTGAATTACAAAGACTTGCTCGCATGTTAAATGTACATCAAAGCAGTCTTTGTTTTCATTATTAGGGTTAGCCGATTCATGTCTGCATAAGAACAAGAGCTACCATGAAGTCCGCACCACAGGGATTATCTCCTATCATCTTGATCATCCTTGACAATCTCCCCTTGGGTAATAATGTTGTTCTTATCGATGCTACCCGCAGCTCTTTCCGCACCGACCTCTTCACCCTCAATACTAGCCGCAAAAGCTTCACGCTTCGGTCTGAAATGCTATTAGTTGTATTTCTACGTGAATGGAGTCATACTGTCTGGTATTTACCTCATAAATCTTACGTCAATGATGCGAAGGAGGACGGTCATAATCAAAGCAAAGGCGGCAAGTCCAATTGACGCTTGCCATCCTTTCTTGTCTAAACATAGAGTCAGCTAAATGGAGTCTCCACCTGTTTTCAAAATTGGTACTTACAATATGGTGCTTCCACGGCTGGCCATATGAGAACGTTACTCCACGCTGAGACTGCATAGTATACTGCCACAGCAACGCCGACCACCAATGATCGTGCCTCTGGATCCTGTGGAATCCTACGACGCTTATTATTAGTAGATATTGCATAACTATGATAGTTGGATACTTACAAGTCTGAGAGCCAAGAGAATATCAAGGGTGCCGTTCCAAGAGCAATGTAAGATAAAAAGTAGCTCACGTAGGCAGCCGAGATCGGAGTTGACATCGGGTGCGTAGTCCAAATGGTCATGATAATGGCAGGGATGAAATCGATAGCAACTGGTAACAATGTCAGGAGGTCTTTCAAGCTCAGGAGGTCTAAATTTGCTTACATTGTGCGACAAGAAGAGTCCAACGTGAACCGATGAGGTCAGATAAAATTGCCCAAATCCAGACTAAAGCGCTGAGATATTAGAGAACATGAGTTTGTATTAGGAGGCGGGTTTGATACTGACCGAATACCACATTAATTGCCGAAGCACCAATAGGAATGGCATTGACTTCTGCCGTTGTCCATCTCGCCGAACCGTCCGGGTTCTTCATGGCCTTGAGGAAAAGCCCAAAGTACGAGTTTCCGCTGGGAGCAAGAACACTTGCAACGTAGAGTGCAGTGATGAAGTAGACAACCCAGGAAGAGACAGTTCGCTTCACGCCAGCCCAGCTTACTTTTCTAGGCTCTGCTCGACCGTGTCGGACCAATCGCGCCATGGCCAGTTCGCCGTGAGACTTGTCAAACCAAAAGGCCCTTGGGTTTGGGTTATTGGGGTAGTCGGGCAACATGAAAAATCCCAAGAACCCCCAGACCCCTGTGATTATGGCATTCACGACAAAAAGCCATCGCCAACCGGCAAGTCCATGATGCCCATCCATGGTCTTCGTAATCGCTGCTTGTAACGCGCCGGACATCATGGACCCGACAGCTTGGCATGAATGATAGAAGCCCATTCTTTTCGCGAGCTCGGACGGCGTGTACCTAATAATTGATATCAGCCCAAGTTTCAAACGGAATATCGTGTCCAGCTTTTACCAGTGCATCAAAAGTGTAATCATTCCAGGCCATGCGCTGCTCTCAAACAGGCCGAGAAACACTCGAATTACGTAGACCTGATATGTTTTGGTCACCATGGCCATCAAACCGGTCATCACCCCCCAAGCGACCTCCAGACTGCTCAACCAGAAGCTCGGACGGACATAAGTCAAGATGATTTGGCTGGGAATCAACATAATGCAGTAGGCCACGTAGAAGTACGTCGTGAAGTAGTTCAGCTCATTTCCGTAAAGAGCAAGGTCCTCCTTCATACCAGAAACGTACGCATTGTTGATATTTGTCTGGTCCAAATACTTGATGACCTGGCTGATGCAGCCAAATGTCATCAGAAAAATATCTAGCCTTCTAACGAATGCCTTTTCCGCTGGAGACCTCGCGTCTGAGGACGCAAACATCGCTGGCCACTTGAACCAGCCCATAGTGGAGTGCAAAATGTCTGGGCTAGGGAAATCAAAAGAGACTAGAGACGATAGCAAGTAGAGATCAGGGTCCTACACATCGGCAGAAGGTAGCAGCGGGCATTTAACTCGTGGGATAGCAAGCCTACGTTCAAAATGCCTCAACCATAGATAAGGTCCCAAGCATTTGTCTATGGATGATAAGCATTTCCGAATAAACGGATGATTTTTAGGCATCATGTCTTCCTCCGTGGAAGATAGGCCTATGCTACCCGGAAACTCCAGGTATTGCAGTACTCGCGTATTAGGGTGCATGGGGGGATGAGCGGCATCGGCTCCATCGGCTTGCCAATGAAACGATTAGCTTATGGTCACGATGCAACCATGATTTACTATTATATTGCGACCTCTGTCTCCGCCCCAGTTTGAAGTCACACTGCTTGCGGAGATGATGATCAGTTGGCCTCCACCGCTGAGATAGAGCATGGGGTTCAGATAGCGATGACACCGAGATAGGAGCTCCCGACCCATTCCCCTTAATATCCGGGCCTTGATAAAGCCTGCAATTGACTTGACCCGATCAAGAATGTCCAAAGCAACGACCGTCTTTGCCCCTCACTTGTTGTTGCCAATGGAGCCGTCACTCCCAACCCGGGGCTCGAGCCTATCTTTCTGGCACCAAACCACGCGTTCATTTCCCTATTTAAACGCCAATCGTGATACCAAGGTACCTAATTCAACAAAATACCTAGTCATAGGGTCTGGTATCTCTGGCGTACTCACAGCATGGGAGCTGGTTAATACTGGAGTGAAGGGCGAAGACGTGTTGATTTTAGAGGCAAGGGAAGCTGTTTCAGGCGCCACAGGAAGAAATGCCGGTCACATCAGGCCTGGTGCGTGACCTAAATGCAACGTGAGATGTGGCAATTATTGATCGTTACCCTAACTAACTGATGTGGCCATGGTTGAGTAGATGCTTTCCGCGGATTTTCCGCATTCTCATCGATTCACGGGCCAGACCAGGCGAAAAAGATCATCGAAAGCGAGAAGGTTGTGCTCGAAAAAGTCAAGGACTTCATTGCAGCCCATAGTATTGATTGTGATTTTGTTGATACTACAACTATGGATGTGTGTTTGACTAAGGAGTTCGAGGGCTACCAAGCTAAAAGTTTTGCTGCCTTCAAAGCTGCTGGAGGGGATGTCTCCCATGTCAAATATTACCAAGGGAATGAAGCCAAGTCTAAGAGCAGAAACAAAGATGCGCTGTCTGTATACGAGTGGCCTGCGGCATCCAATCATCCTGCAAAGCTGACCCAATGGATTCTGAGCGACTTCATTCGCAAGGGAGGACAAATATGGACTCACTGTCCCGTTACAAAAGTTGAGAAGCACAGCCAAGGTCGCCAATTCCGGTGGGACGTCCATACTTCTCGAGGGGTGGTCACAGCACATACGGTCATTCATTGCACAAACGCATACGCGCCAGCGCTGCTCCCCCACCTGATCAACTTCATTACGCCTCTGAGGGCACAAGCTCACGCATATGTAGCAACCCCTGCTATATCTGGGGAAAGGATTCTACAGAGCACACTTTCCCTTAGATACAGCCTCTATCATTTCTTTTCACTGATACAACGCCCTCACGATGGAATTGTGATTATGGGGGGATCATCTGTCAAAACCGCAGAGGCGAGTGAAAAGATTGCAGCGAGCAAGGAGACGTACGACGACGGGGATTACTCAGAACAAATGGCTGAAAATAGCAAGAGACAATTCAATGATCTATACCTGGAACCTGGATCAACCAAAACTCGGTCAGGAGAAGGATTGGCACACGTTTGGACTGGCATTTTAGGAATGACAACAGACTCAGTCCCTCTGGTAGGTCCGATTGATGGGCTTGAGGGTCAGTGGATTTGTGCTGGGTTTAATGGCCATGGTTAGTATCATCTATTAAACTCAGCAAGAATCAAGCTAACAGATTCAGGTATGGCTCGCATCTTTTTATGCGCTCCGGGCCTGGTGAAACTGATTTCTGGGAATTCCTGGGAAAGTACAGGCCTGCCAGAGTGCTTTAGATCAACCAGGGTTAAAATGAAGACGTTTGACCCAAGTGTGAGAAGTTTACTGTGGATAAAACAAGGCACCGCAAAGAGGGGACACAAGATAGTAAAGATGCTAAGTATTAAACGGGTACTGGCCAGCTAATCTCAATTGAATCTCGTAGTAGAGATTATTATTTAATGATAGCTTCTTCCAGTTCAGTTCACAAAGAGAGCGAGCGACCATCTCGGTCTTCCTTCCGACAAACAGACCCACCATCCCGGAGCCAATGCCGGGTGGCATTTATTCAGATGTGCTTTTGGCTTTCTTTCTTATTCAATATAATGAACGATATCTAAGCCCACAGGATCACGACCTCCAAGATCTTTGTTTCATTATCCTCGTCACAGGAAACTACAATCAATTGACACCTGTTGGAAGGAAACAAACTGAAAATGAGCAGGCCCAAGGTTATGCTCCTGGGAACACTTGAACAGTGAGTATGCGAGACAAGACGGATAGAAATAAAACTCCCAAGATGGCTCATTCCTAGAGTTTTTGTTATTTCGAACCACAAAATTAACGGCTACTCGCTTCTCAGTGCCCAAGATGCATGGTCAAGCCTGGCACCTATTGCAGATAGTATCAGGCCACAGTCCACAAATCGAGCCAATTTCATTAAGGAGGCCAAATCAGGCGCTTTCGATGGTGTTGTAGCCCTCTATCGAGACTACTATTCAGTCACTGTGAGTGGTAGATTTGATGCGGAACTTCTGGATGCGATGCCCAAGTCATTCAAGTACATCTGCCACAACGGTCCGTTACTCCATTGGACGTATACCTTTGCATCATCAAACAGCTCACAAACCACACAGGCGCTGGATACGACCAGATTGATGTTACAGCCTGCACAGAGCGTGGTATTCGCGTGTCCCACACCCCCGGCGCCGTGAATGAATCGACTGCCGACCTAGCAATCTGGCTTGCAGTCGGGGCCCTTCGCAACCTGCCCGTCAGCGTACATTCTTGCCACGCCGGTGCTTGGAGAGGCAAATCGGCTCCAGCGTTAGGGCATGACCCGCAAGGAAAGACGATGGGAATCCTCGGATTTGGCGGAATCGGACGAACGGTCGCCCAAAGAGCCATGGCTTTCGGCATGACGGTTAATTTCTATGATCCATTCCCTGTCGATCCGAAGCTGCATGGTGGTGCTCACAGTGTGAGCCTGGAGACACTGCTCAAAGAGAGTGACATCATCAGCATTCATATTCCTCTAACAGTGCGTCTAAGTCAATATTCCTTCCTAGTCTTTTCTCTTTCTGTTGAGGGCGAACACTAATTATAATCGATGTAATAGCCCGAAACGCACCACTTCATCTCCGCTCCTGAGTTTGATAAAATGAAGAACGGAGTCGTGGTGGTCAACACCGCCCGTGGACCGATTCTAGACGAGGCTGCCCTTGTCAAAGCTCTCGCCTCGGGCAAGGTCGCTAGTGCAGGCCTCGACGTTTTCGAGAAAGAGCCGGAGATCAACCCAGGCCTTCTCGCCAACAAGAAGGTCCTTCTGGTCCCTCATATGGGAACTTGGAGTGTCGAAACTCAGACCAAGATGGAAGTGCTATCCATTGACAATGTTCGGTCAGCGGTTACCAAAAGCAAGCTCATTACTCAGGTCCCCGAGCAAAGGTCGATAGCCAAGCTATAAGTGAGCCCAGATTAAAAAAAAAAAAAAAAAAAAAAAAAAGGCGAATGTACCATGATTTTGAATACAACTTTGTCCTCTCTTATGACACTTTCCCTTTCTTCGCAACGAAATAAACGTCAGATGGCGCTATATCCCGTTACTCTGCTATTTAATGGAGTGTTGGATTCAAGAACAGTTATACATGAATGCCACTCTGTGTACTGTCCTCAAGGACTGGTGGGCAGGCTAACTAACCTGGATCAATAATCAGAGCCTTCAAGGAACAAGTTCTTCTTGTTCCATCCATGTGTCCATCCATATAGAAGAGTTATGAGGGGCACACAAAGACAGTGCTATTTTCTCTGGCATGTTAAATGCCCAATCGGTCCAAGGCGAGTGAAGAAGTCCGAATCAGGTTAAATGACCAACAATCTAGGATCGCCCTCTACATCTTCTCTTACACGAAAAGAAGGCTGACCATGATATTTAATTTCATATTGCATCCAAATTAGTCTATTCATAGGTACAGTAGTCTCGGCTCAAGTCAGCTTAACATCAACAAGTGGTCAGCCGTAGATAAATTAGAGGATAACTGGGATCAAAGTGTTCTCATGAAACAAACCGCAAACGGTCGACATATTATCCTGGTATTCACTATACCTTTCCTTATGTAGGCATTAACCTCGTCTTACTGGACAATGCGCCGTCAAGCCCGGCAGTTCCTCCGCTGAACCCTCCCTTGCACATGACATCAGCATCGTTAAATTGGGCATATAAGCAGGCGGGTCCCCATTATTCACACCGCACGAAGCACATCAACCCTCATAAGCCTCATTCTTGGCTGCATGCGAAGCGTGTACAATCGGCAATCTCGATCGCTCAACAACATCCGGAGAGTGCAACAATGGGAAATCCTAGCAAGGAGAAGGAGGAGGTAAACCACGGCCAGCAAGATGGCGATGCTCCACCGCCCTACCAAGAGCCGGCCCACGACGCACCACCAGGTTTCGAAGAGTCAATTGCAGCTGCGAGGGCCTCTTACAAACGCGACCCAATCACCGTAAAGTTCCCTGCCAGATTCACCTGCTTCTATCACTGGAACTCATTCACATTCCACCTCGGCACGTCCAAGAAGGATCTCCTCTTCGCCGTCTCCCCCGCGAGGCTTTGGGGCCAGAAGGAGACCTTGCTGCGCGCCGGCCCCGAGAAGTCGGACCCGCCGCTGGCCACCGCCGGCACGCTCAAGGGGAGCAAGCAGACCTCGTCTTTGATAAAGGTACACCCTCATTCGGGGGGTGACCACAAGGAGGAACTAGAGGTGACCATGACGGGCGACTATGAGAGCACCCATCGATTTTCCGTCCCTGTGGGCGAGAAGAAACAGCTCGAGTTCTTCGAATGGCGCAACAGCAGGGGGGCCGAAGTTCGAGAGGTCGCCGAGAAGAAGACAACCGGGTACAAGCTCGTTCGCTTGTCCGACCCGGACGTCGAGCGAGGTGGCAGCCGTCAGGAACGCGACGCGGGATTCACGAGCGACGGTCGTAGAGTTGTGGCTGTCGCGTTTCACGCGGCCAGCTGGATGGCTGGTCCGCAGTTTGCCTTTCTCTCGGACACGCTGGGTGAGACGTTTGAGATTGTCGCCGTCATGTCGTTTCTGCGGATATATGAGTTGGCATCACAGCAGGCGGCTACGGCCGGGGCAGTTGCGGCTGCCTGATCGATAGGATACCTCCGGTTTGAGTTGGGAGTAGGCCATCATAGGTTTTCAGTGTAGAGAAAAATTATCCAATTTATATCAGACAAGCCCCAATCCCTCTCGTATCAATAAAGCTCATCTTCCCAGTAGAAACAGGCGCGTTCAGTCGAAGGCAATGCGCCAGAAGGCGTCGTCGCAAAATACCAGAGGTTGTACAAGCTAGATTCATAACTTGTACGCTTCTGCAAGATTCACGGACAAAATGAAATACATCTTTGACTCGGCGAGTCTTGGGCTATATATCAATAGTCACGATACGGTGTCTGCATTGATAAGAGGGCAGCATGTCCATTATGGGAGAATCGGCGGATGCCAGTGGCCTCTTTCAGACTCCTAGCCTTGAGGCGAAAGCCAAATGGGCACATCTCCAATTGGAAGCCGCCATTGATGGTATGCCTGAAGATGACCTTGGTCTTTGGGGAAGGATGTTGCTGGTTGGGGAAGCAGCTTTCGTGTATATTTGCGCAGGCGTTGCTTTGGATTGTCTACAATTTCTAAAAGGGGGGGGGACATGGGACTAGGACTAAAGTACACACAAAAACAGAAAATGATGATACACAATTTGGGTTCGGGGCGAAGAATAAAAGAATGGCATGAGTCTTTAGCTGAATACGTTAAAAGAGAAGGGAAGACTGATTTTAAAAAGAAAAAGACATAACCGTAAAGCAGCGTTAACATATAAAGCATAGATCCAGACGTTTTCCTTCAGGTGATTGGCAGGATGCAGTTGAGAAAGCATCGCCTTTTGTTGTTGTTGTTGTTGTTGTTCGTTATTCTTTGCTGGGCGTAAATATCTAATTCGCCAGCGCACCATGACTCAACTCGTAGAGGACGTAAATAAAATGGTATCGGGGAAAGCGTCCCATGGTGTTATATCGTAAAAAATTTCAGTGTCATACCCTTGCGACAGCGCTGTTTAGCTGAGGCACCTTGAAAAATAGAAGATCAGACCGCTCGCTTTGACTACTTGGACTTCGCCGGGAAAATCGCCATGCAGAATCGCACCATGCCCGTCCACAGGCGCTGATGGGGCCAGCGCCGGCTGACGCCCTGCTGTAGGTACTTCTCCTTGTACAGCTGCAGCTTCTGGAGCTCAGAGCGCAGAGCCTTGTTGGATCGCTTCTGCTCGGTGAGGTCGGTCGACGTCTGCTTGCTGCTGTCCATGGCGGCATCCCTCTCGGCCTCCATCTTCTTGATGGCGGCGAGGATCGACGAGTTCTTCTTAGTGAGCTCGGCGTTCGTCTTCTTCAAGGTGGCGATCTCCTCCTTCAGGCGGGCGTTGTCGGTCTCGAGCTGCTTCTGCTTCTTGTTGGACGCGGGCAGCTTCGTGCGCAGTGCCTCGAGCTCGTCGGCGACGACCTTCTTCTCCTCGCCCAGCGCCTTCTTCTCCTTCTTCAGCCGGGCGGCGGTCGCATCCAGCTTCTGGTTCCTGTCGTCGGCCTCTGTAAGTTCTTTGCGGAGCGCTTCCTTCTCCTTCTTCAACGCGTCTCGCTTCTCTCGCATGGAAGCGACCTGGGCGTTGGCCTCCTCCTCCCTCTTTGTGGCCTCGGCCAGGACCCTCTCCAGGGAGGCGGCCTTCTTCTCCAGCCCAGCAATATCCTCCTTGGCCATGAGCCTGGTCTCTCTCAGCTTTGCCGACTTGGCCTCGAGCTTCTCTTCCAACCGCTTGGCCTTCTCCTTGACGTGTTGCAGCTCCTTGACGGGGTCGGTGGGGGTCTTTGGCGACTCGTTGTTGCCGAGCCACGGGATGAACTCGCTCATTGCGTCTCGGGAGGTCTTGGGGATCGTCCTGCTGCTTCGGGAGGTGCTGGACGACGCGATGGACGACGCGCGACGCGGTCGGTGGCCGCCCACGTCCGAGGAGGACGAGTTGGGCGCCCGCGACCGCGAGTGCCTGTGGCTGCTGGTGGTGCTGGAGGAGTCCATTGCGGGACGAGAGGCGGCGAGGCTAGGTGCTCCCTGGTGAAGACGAGCGGCAGCAACAGTCTTTCTCTGAGGTTTCTTTGTTTGAGATTTCTGATTGATGGTTGAAGGAGGAGGTTGAGTGAGTGGAATTGTCGGTCATGTATCTGCGGGCGGGGGTTCGATTGGCTTAGTCCTGGGCTATGCTGAAGGCAGCAGACGGGTGCGCCGGGAATGTATATCTCGCATCCTCACCTGCAGCAGGTTTGCAGGGTTCCTGCAGCGCCGTGGAACATTGAGGGGCTAATCCGAGAATGATACGATGCAGAGGGATGTGAATCGGCGGTCAACCTCCTGGTGGAATCCGTTGGGGAGCAAGGGCAGCCCACGAGCAGTCTCATTGGCTCACCACTGTCATGCCGGAGGTCACATCCAGCCTCGATTCCTGGCGGCGAGGACACAAGGAAGGGCCTGCAAAACCGACCCTCACATGTGACCCGCGATGGGCCAATCCAACCCCGGTCATCTGGCCAAGAGGCAAGGCCCCGCGAGCGTCCGAGAAGTCGGTGAGAGCAGACAGTGTATCAGGCTAATCGAATGCGGCATACTGAGTGTGCGTCGCGACTTCACCGCCTTGCAGGGGGTGCTTCGATAAAGAATCGGTTACTGGGCATTGGATACCTGTTGTATGGTCTGGTCTGGTCTATCTGAACATCACAGCAAATCACAGCAAGAGGGTGGTCACAATCTGCAGGTTGAGTCCCGATGGAACGTTAGCATCAGCATCACACCCGTGCCGCAGCGAGAAGCAGAGTTTTCACAGACGGAGGGAGGCAGGCAAGGAACAAAACAACGCACCCTTTGAAAGCAAAGGTGTGAGACTTCAAATTTAGATAGACCCATGCGGTCCAAGGGCGAAATAAACTCGGGGCAGAATAAATGACCGAGGCAAACGCGCGCCGGTGGATCGCTGTAGCGCCGGTGGGGCGGCGGCCAAGGGCAAGGGCGAACCTGACAGATCAACGATAGTGCCTGCAGTAGAAGATACGAAAGATGGATTTTGCGAATGCCAGCAAACCTGCCTTGCCCCCTTTTGTTTTATGCAGCAATTCAGGGCCCTATTTATAAAAACGTCATTCTAGTTCCACCGAATCCAACACGTGCTTCGATCGCATCTATGCCCTGTCGAAACCGGGCCTCAGGCACTCTCATGCGTGTTCCTGGTACGGACATTGCTAGCGGCGCGGTTCGTACCGATGAGCTTTCCGTCCGGTAGCTCAAAATGCGATGGCTGGGAGCGGTACGTACCCCGATCGCACTAGGCCAGTTCTGTGCTGCACTGTCCTCCACTGCTCAGCTGGCAGGTGCTGCGCTGGTTTTCAGGCACTCGCGCCTGCCACGTCGTAGCATAAGGCAGGAAGCAGTGGCTGGTGGCTGGTATTATGCGCACCTGCCTTGGATAATTTAAAGCATGCAGTCGCGGCCTACCCTATGCACTGCTGGTTGGTTTCAGCGCTCGCTTTTCTCAGTAGAATTCTTCGCTTCCAGTAGCCTCGCGTTGCGTGGTTTCCCCGTTAGCTTTGTTGTGCACAATAAACATCTCGCTCACATGTCTTCCTAAACCCATCACGGGTTCTGATCATCAGGAGATCGATCCCAACTCGGTGGGTTGGTAGTGGGAACGCCTGCAGAGTTGCCCCTCTCCCCCTCTTCCTGTATTTCGATCTGGGCAGAAAAAAAAGACGCTCGATGGACCCCGCACCCCAACAAACGCAACGGCAAAAAAACCAGGAAATACCAGACCACAAATCGCATGTTTGCAGGTATGACCTAACAGCTAGAAATCTCTGTAAGAGTCTTCGGGTGATCGGGGTGTTACTCTTTCCCGGGAATCTTGTGAAGGAATCATCGTGATTCATCCATCTACTGGTTTGATTTTTTCACAATAGGTGTTGCTCAGAATGTGCTGGAAATGCGTCTCCATATTTAGCTCGCTTTACTTAGGGTTATGTCGTAATGCTGCAGGATGCAGCTAACCAACCAAAGACCTTAATGGGGAGAGAAGCGACCAATGGGAGCTTTTTGATAGTCAACGGTTTCAATTAAAGGGGCTCTATAATGAATACAAGATCAAGAAACGTTCATGATCTGAGAAAGGGAATATCTGCTACTGACAGGCTGCACATTCAGCGAGCACACCACAACCAGGTGGCCGTTGTCTACCGTCGCCATGCCCGCCCATTCGCACGAGTTCAATACCGTCGTCTTCTCTCCCCAGCTGGCACCTCCGTTCGTGCTAGTGACGACCTTGATGGCGAAGCTCGAAGCCCCGACGTTGTCTTCATTCGTCTGAAAGCTGGTCACCAGTTTGGAGCCCACGAGTGCTACTTGGGGAGCTCCATGCGTCGCACCGCTGACACTGCTCCTATACACCACCCGTCGGTTTCCCCAGGTCGCGCCGTCGTCTGAAGATGTAACAGAGTGGATGCCAATGTCGGGAGCCATGGTTTCAAAGACTGCAATCAGGTTCGAGCCTCCGGTCCGAACAACACCGAGCATGCCATCACGACTGGTGATCCCACCACCCGAGATTGTTTGATCGGCAGTCCAGCTCTTACCGCCATCGTAGCTTCGGATGAGAATGCTGTCTTGGTCGGTGCCCGCAGTGTTTGTCTCACGGGAATAGTAAAACATGAGAGACCCGTCCTGGGCATCCATCATAAAGGGTTCCCAGATCCCGAGCCCCCTCGTACCGCTCTCCCTCGGCATGGACAGAAAGGTCCAGTCGTTTCCGTTGTTGTCAGAGTAGGAGACGATGAGTCGATAGTAAGTCCACTGGGAGTTGCTGACGTCGTGGTTGCGGAATGCGGCCAGAATACGGCCACTGGGGAGTTGGTGGAGGAAGCAGTTGTCCAGATCCCCGGTTGCACGAGGGCCGGAAGCTATGGATCCCACGTCGGTCCAGTCCCAGCCGCCGTTGGTGGATCTGGCGGTTCGGAGCACCGAGTTGCTGCCCTCCATTGATGTACGGCAGCTGAGAAGGGATCCATCCTTGAGTTTGGTGACTCGAGGGTAGTAAGTTTCACCCGTGCCTAGCAGGCCTGGCTCGCCATTGCGAGATACATCACGCTTCTGTATCGATGCGAGAGGAGTGGCAGCGGCTAACGGGGCAAAGATCGCTGTAAGAAGCGAGGCACACATAAAAAGACTGGAAAGAGCCATGGTGAAGAGAGCCAACAGAGTGGGAGAAGTGAGAGACTGGTTGAATATTACTTCACCTAAACCATCATGTAACGAAACTCATGGTAGCATTGTCATATATATATTTGCTAGTATAACAGCTCAGAATACTAATACGGAAAAGGATTTAATAATTTTAATGTTCTATGCGACCCCATGAATGAACGGGTAGAGCTCGTAGGATGATTGCATCTAGCCAACTGCCGACTTGGGATCTAAAGGGTGACGCCCAAGCGAATACCTCCCCATTTAGAAAAGAATCCCGCTTACCCAGTCCCGCGACCTGTAAGAAGGGACGGATTGAGGTGGGCCGGGAGGCTCTAAAGGGCAGGTTGACAAGTTGTGCTTATTTTCCCCTCTGGCTTTGAATCATGTGTTGAGCCTTTATCTTCCACCCTGCGACAAATGCCCAGATATCAGGACCACCCACCGGCAGTGCGTGGTCTTAAGAGGCAATTTACAGTTGCTAAAATTAGCGCACACTCTTTCTTGAATCACATTGCCACAATTTAAAAGCCTTCCCATGTGAACGGGCTAGTTGTCGTTGGACACACGTGTCTTGAGATGCGCTTCACCGTTACCCATGGCGTGAAAACAGGTTCTCTACTGCGAAGAGAGAATGTATGGTTCTAAACATGCTTACTGAATTTATTGATGATTCAGAGCTGGGATCTCTTATGAGCTAATGCTACCACGTGGCTCGTCGCTTACTTCTAATCTTAGGTGGTTAGCTGTCAGACGAGGTCGCGTAATTTAAAATGTCCCGGCAGATGCCGCAATCGTGCCCGGCATTCAGTAATTTCTTATCAGCCAAGAATTAAGTAAATCCTTCAACAAAATGAAGCTGACCCTGTCACACAATCATCCCAAGTATCATGATTCTGTGGTTAACGTTACCACCTTCCTTCGTTTCCACCCATAAACAAATAATCGACAATATGAGGTCCTACAGGAAACCTAAATGTCTTCAGTAGCATTACCGTAGACACTAATCCTAGATAGAAGATTTCGTATATCTGCTATCTCAACAATGTTATAGCAGCTGATATCGAAGAGTTGAGGCTCGGCTTCGTGCTTTCCCACAGCTCAAAATATTACTATACCATTTCTCTACCGGACCCGTGGTGCGCCCAGAGAGTACACCATATATTGGAGTCTCTATAACGTCTGTTATCATCTTCATCTTCATCCTTATTAACTGATACTGCAAGATGGACAACTGCAGGAGGTCCAAGGACTGGAGGAAAGAAGGCAACGGGTATACTGAGATTCATGAGATGCCATAGCTCTCCTCTTTATGTGCACTTCACTTATAATGAGCGGATGCGTCTACAGTTTTTAGACCTTCGTTGGAGACTGTGATTTCTATCAGTAGGAAACGCGGTATCTCGAGATCTTCGGTGCTCTTGGATGTGTAATGACATGTACTATAGTGCCTCATGTCCCACCATCGGCCATCTACGGGAATAAACCAATATATGAGGACCCTGACATGTGGAGGATGCTTGCGAGGGCCCCAAGGCCTTCCGTCTTGCTTGTGCTAAGTTGAGGCGGCATATGCCCAGTCTCTAGGCCATGGCTTTTGAAGACACTGTGTCACGCTAATAAATACCAATGCAAAAATAGGGAAGAAGATACGAAAAAGATCCAACGGCACAGATCTGTTAGATAAACTAGATCATATATATAAGGGATTCGAGGCTGTGCATGGTGGCTAATTGTTGACAAGGCAGATTCTGAGTCATACCTGCGCGAGACAGGGGTCAATTCCCTCTAGCTTGGTTGCCTTTGGATTTTCACAATAATTAACAATAGCTGTCGGCTTCTTCGTTGAGGTACGTGGATAAAGAAGAGCCAACCCTTACTCCAATGCGACTGATATCCTTGCGGCCCAATGCAAGTGGTTGGTGGAGAATGCTGCACGCTCACACAAGACCGGCTTTAGCCTCAGACCACTTCCACCCTTACACACACCTCCAACATCACCGTTATCACCAACCAAAGCGAGCCATGACAGCCAAAGCCAGGAAATTGGGTACCATGGCCACAGACGCGCCGGATCTGTACCGTTCTCTGGACTCCTCAATTCCTGAGATACGCCTTTTCGCCCTAGATCCCGCACAGACGGATGAGGGGGCAATCGTTGGCCATCTACAAAACGTCCCCCTCAGCTCAGCTCCTGCGTACGAAGCCTTGTCCTACAAGTGGGGGAAGCCAGTCTATTCCGAACCCATCACTATCGCGGGACACACCGTCCTCGTAACCCCAAACCTTGCAGTAGCTCTTCGAGGTCTGCGGCTCCGGGATAGACAGCGTGTCCTCTGGATCGATGCTCTCTGCATCAACCAAGAATCACTCCACGAACGTGCCCAGCAGGTTTCGCTCATGAAAGACATCTACTCGCGCTGTGTCTGTGACCTGCTATGGCTCGGGCCTCTTTCTGAACCTGAGACGCAGTCTTGGACGCCCTCGGAGGAAATCATGGGCCAAGGGTTTGAGTTGATGCGACGCCTCGTCGACCGGGACATGACGGTGCTGAATCCTATGATGAAGGAGTGGAAGGATCATGAACAGATGAAAGAGAGGTGGCGTGCATCTTACCACTCCACTAATGATGACTTTGACAATCAACTCGCAGGGGGGGAAGCTGCAGGGGAGGAGGAGGAGCAACCTGCATCGCAGGGAACTCACGACGTATCACAGGATAAGGACAAGAACGCCAAGAGGCAAGCAGAGGAAGAAAGGCATGGAGATGAGACGGAGGAAACGGGGACTGGAACGGGCAGTGACATCCAGGATTGCATGTTGTCTTCAGATGAGCAGTGGGCGTTGGACAGCGCCTTCGGCCGCCCAGATGTGCTGAAGCGTTTGTGGGTTATGCAGGAGCTCTCTGTTGCTCCCAAGGTGCAGCTTGTTGCTGGTCGCCACACGCTCGACTGGGACGTCGTCTCCGAATTCTTGGGCGACACCCCGTATGCTGATGCCTTCCACGGCACGTTTTCCCACGGCACCGTCGGACAGATTTCGTACTGGATCTTTGAGAAAGTCCAGATCATAGATCATCAAAGACGTATCTTGAGGCAGGAAGGCGAGTCAAAGCTCCTCGACGTTCTGGCACGGTTCAGACGCACCGATTGCCTGGACCCTCGAGACAAGATATTCGGCCTGCTGGGCCTTGTGACCGACCACAAAGACATCAAAGTCGACTATGAGAAGTCTCCAGCGCAGGTGTATGCGGATGTCACGGCCTCTCTAATCAATCATTCAGGCAACCTGGACGTCATCTGCCAGAGCCCCTGGAGTTCAAGTCGAGATTACCGTCTCCAGACAGAAGACGCCTTGGGCAACCTACCTTCTTGGGCAATCAACTTCTTAGCGGACGGAGAAATTGAGCTCTTTGCACAAAGATCCATCTTTAATGCTGGGAGATCAAGCTGCGAAGTCCCCTGCCGAAGGGTTGGCGAGGATATCCTGGTTGCCAAAGGAGTAATCGTGGGCCGGGTTGGGCCGATACTACAAGACGACTACCCCCATGATGATGGTAATGGCTCTGCTCTTCGCTGGAGATATGACACTTCTACGCACATCCCCCTTGACTGGATGCGTCTTTACTTGAACGAAAAACGGGTTCTGGACAAAATATCAACAGACCAGTACATTACAGGCGAGTCGTCCTTCACAGCCTTCTGGCGCACTTTGACTGTAGACTGCGCCGTGTGGCCGATGACGCGACTGACGTCTCAACAAATACGAGATCAAGACATGTCTCTCCGCGAAAATTGGCCACGATTCCTTGGTGGTGTGACAGATGAAGGACCGAACAAGTCAAATTTGGATAGAGAATATTTCTCCGCTCCCGAAATCCAGCGTATGTGGAACAGGTTGTATACACAATGGTCCTTTTCCACGACAACGAATGGTCTATTCATTCTGGTCATACCGCCAACAAGAGAAGGGGACTTCATTGCATGCCTAGATGGCGCCAAACTCCCGGTAGTTCTGCGTCCCGTGCATGACGGCAGCCTTCAAACATTTCGGATTGTCGCCGTTGCGTACGTGCATGGTATCATGGACATGGAGGCAACGCAATCTTCAGAGCTCCGCGCGAAGCTTGGCCTGCAGGACCAGGAGTTTTGGATAGTCTAATCAGGTCACACGTTTCCCGCAGTCGAAGTCGCTTCTCGTAAAAAGATAAATACATATATGCCTAGGCAAACGCGTCATCGAGATGCCTCTACATTTATGAAAAAAACTTGCCCCATGTTCACACCGCAACTGGGATTATAACTTGTTTTGAAGCCTCGGCTGAAATCGACTCATTTATGTTTGCAATATTTATAAATAAGGGATGTCCTAAGATTGGGCTACGTACGTGACTTGGATTATACATGTATTTTTTAATATAGATACTGTCTATACTTGAACCTTTACACCAAAAAAAATGCCCAAACTCAGCATGGCCAGTCCAGGCGTAGGCATCAATAAAGACATATCCAGGATAATATTAATAGTTAAATACAGAAAGATTTATTTACCCTTTTTCTCAGGTGCCGGTGCAGGCTTCTTGGCAGCAGGCTTCTTGGCAGCTTGCTTCTTAGCTGCTTGCTTCTTAGCTGCTTGCTTCTTATTGCTATTCTTCTTAGCAGTAGGCTTCTTAGCAGCTGACTTTTTATTACCGTTCTTCTTAAAATTAGACTTCTTAGCAGTATACTTCTTTACAGTAGGATTCTTAGTACTTAGCTTCTTAGCAGCTAAGTTCTTACTATTCTTCTTAGTAGCAGGCTTCTTAGTTAGATTCTTGCTACTACTTTTCTTAGCAGCAGGCTTCTTTGCTTGTGTCTTATTGCTCTTTTTCTTAGCAGTAGAGTTTTTATTGGTATTCTTCTTAGCTGCTGCTTTCTTATTGCCCTTCTTAGCAGAAGACTTTTTGTTGTTATTTTTAGTAGCAGGCCTCTTTGTTGCTAGCTTCTTATTGCCATTCCCTTAGCAATAGGCTTTTTAGCCGATGTTAATTTCTTGCTAGTTGGCTTCTGCTTAGTTGACTTCTTAGATGTATTCGTCTTATCTGATTGCTTCTTGTTGCTGTTCTTCTTTGCTGCCAGTTTCTTGGTGGTTGGTCTCTTATTGGTGGCCTTCTTCGTAGATTGCTTCTTCGTAATTAGATTCTTGCTGGCCGACTTCTTGCTGTTGGCTTTCTTGTTGTCGAGCTTCTTAGCAGATGGTCTCTTGCTTGCTTTATTTTTCTTCAACTTCCAAGGCATCTTCACTGAGTGCGTTCCATTTCTCTTGGCTATGTGTTGTTTTCGTTGGTTGGCAGGGCTTTTGCTCAAATTCGAGCCAAGCTTTCTATCAGCTCCCGTGCCAGCCTTGGTGTTGGTACTGGAGTCTTAGCAGGACTTTTGAACTAGCCCCCTTGGCCCAAAGCTGATCTGACACTATGAGCTGTCTCTAGGGCCATCCCTAAATAACATAAAGTATCTGATCAATACCTACCTCTATATTTACGGAAAAATACCCCATGTTCTTACGGCAACTGGGAGCATAATCTGTTCTGAAGCCTCGGTTGAAATCGCCTTCTACTATACAGCTTCGTGGTGGCGTGGTATTAATCCCGCAGCCATGAGTGTGTATCAGCCCCTCTTTCGGACATTCAATCATGTTCACTTTTCAAATCTAGAGCCTTCTGTAGAGCCTGCTACATTTCACTTGTTCCCGCAGCTACCTGCTGAAGTGAGGCTCAAGATATGGAAAACCGCTCTGTGTACTGGGCGGCGACTCCTCACTGTGCGCCTCAATTCAGTTGATGGCGATGAAGCGGGCTACGGTGTCTCAATAGACCGAAAGCCACGCACCAATCCAGTCTGGAGCATTTGTCAGGAGTCTAGGCAGGCTTGCTATGCATATTTCAGGCTACCTTTTCGCGTCCATAGAGGCTCGACGTTATGGGTGAATCCTGAAAGCGACCGCATCTTTATAGCAGAGTTCAACATTGCGCCTCTTGTCTTCCTCAATTTCATCAGCCATTTGAAGACAGCTGATCCCCGTGGCATCGGTCTGCTTCATATTGCTATCGATAGCTTATGCGCAAAAACCCTGGCATTCTTACGAACCCTACCTGCTACCAAGAGCAGCTCTCAGGAGGCTTTTACCACCTTCAAACAATGGATTTTAGGTTTACAATCAATATGGTTCATTCATCTTCTAGATGCAGATTCCCGTTTAGGGTTTGGGCCACTTTCTGGTACTAGGAACCATACAATACTTGGCCTTAACCGTGCTATGCCTATATTTCCATACGCAACCGACTTTGAGCTGTTCACGCCTGACCCACGACCAATCCAAAGACGCCTCAATGGTCAAACAGTCTAGTATGACCCTAAGCGCGCCGTTTTTGCATGGGTGGAAATGGAGAAGAGGCTTGGCTTGGGCATTCACGAGGGTAGTAAAAGCGATGAAGAACCCACCCGCGAAATATCCCAAGTTCTTGCCATGGGGGGGACGGTTGTAGGAGACGCGTGGTGCCCTGCAATGTGAAGAACCTCGAGACCTTGGATGAATGCCTACAGTCAGAGCAAGACAGGTGTCACGAGCTTTTTATTGGCGGCCCTTTCCAGTCTTATCCTCCCGCAATTTGGCAGGAAACGGAAGAATGGAAGAAGAGCCTTTTATCAGCAGCATGGTTCTGGGTCTTTCCATGGGGTACTTTTGATACTCTGGATGAAAGTCTTCCAAGAAAAGCATACCAGAATCTGAGGGGCCAGCGGCCTGGGCTGGGGTTATTCGACTTGGAAAACGATGGCGGTGACTAGTTGGAACACAGCGCGTTTGGAGGTTTGGAAAGGTAGAAGTTATTACATACGTGTCAATTTGTTAAGCGAGGTTAGTTTTATCTAAGCCCAGGACTTGCCTACCCAAATTCAAAAAAAAGTTTTCCCTTGAAGATGAAATAAGAGGAATATAAAACATGACAAGTCACCTGGGCCCACTGACTCTTTGTTTCTCACTGATCTCCCTTACTATACAAACTTAATAAGTTAATCCCTACGTGCCTTGGTGTATGAAGCCAAAAAAAAAAAGGAAAGGTTTTCCGGCCACATGTGATGTAGCCATATAAAGTACTCACATGTAGTTTGTGAAGCTTAAAGAAAAAACAACTTAGAGTCATCCCGAGAGCTGAACAGAAGATCCACGACCTAACCCTAACTCGCTGCCGTGACTCATTTGCCGTAAACTGAACTCTATCCAAGACAATGAATGCCTACTTAAGAGCTCTGATGCCCGCGGTTGCCAAAGACTAAGCCAATCCCCAATTTATCGCAAAACTACCGGCACCCAAGTAAGCTATGCCCAACGACACAGACGCAAGCTATCACCATCATTCTGAGGCTCATGGTGCACCAGCCCCAGCAGCCCGTGGCGAATTCTATGCCCAAGATGCGTGTCTTGCTGCAGACTATTACGCTCCTTGTACCTGGTGATATATATGATGATACGGTAGGATCATATTTATCCAAAATACGCTCTGTCGACATTTTTTCAAGCTGGATTTTGATTGCGCCCAGGAACGCCTGTATCCATTTCATGACGACTTTAGCCTCACCAACGTGAAGTGTTTATCTGCTTGATCATAATGGTCATGATCAAACTACCCAAGAGGAACACCCACCGGTGTTTGTTTAGATGAAATGGACGGGCCAATCTCTGTATGTCGGATCATCTCATTTTGCTGACCAAGCTTTAACTAACCTATCTCCCACTTAGTGTTCATATCAATAAGGGCCTTCCTTCAAAGTACAATAAAAAACTAAGCAAGTGGCCATTCACATGGGGAGGAAGAAAGTTTCGTCGTATATCTCAGCCGCCTAGAGGATCAGATGGGAAACTTGATCCAAAATTCCATCGCGGGGATATCCAAGCATCGCTGCGACTCGATATTCCCCTTAGCGAAGACAACATTGTATTCCTAAGAGAGCATCCTGAGCACGTAAAATGGCTTAAAACCCATCTACATCATGACTTATTGGCAAAGATCGAGTTATTCTGTCACCCACTAGTGAAGCAAAGTAGTGCAATATTGTGGTTTTCATTTCACCAAGGTAGTTGAATACAATTTGAATAACTATTTATGTTTCCAAACCAAACCGGACCACACGATCAGCGTTTTATTCTTTCAGGATAGTATTTGCAATAGCAGCCGGTCTGCTGCATACAAGGGATCATAACAATTCAATAACAGGCAACAATTCGCGGTTTCATTCTTCAATGAACCCATTAATAAGGATTCAAAATTCTGCAAGCCATATCTGATTGAGTTTAAATCGGCTTTGTTTATATATATTGTGTATCTAACTATCTGCTCAGTATATCGACACATATCCTAGACAGGAGACTTCGTACATCTGCTAAACCAAGGACACTTCGATCGAGACCAACTCTTGTCAAATCCTTTCGTTCGTTTCATAGTAGTACTAGCTCCTCCTCCATGACCCCAAGTAGCCACTAGCACAGCTTGTGCTATCCGTTTTCTTTAGGCACCGAGGTTTTTCTCAAATCTATAGGCTAGAGTAGAATGCCCGAATATCCTCAGCGAAAGCCTCGGGGGCGTGCAGGGCGGGAAAGTGGCCGCCAAAGTCGTGGCGCCGGAAGAACACGACATTGGCTGTACGCTCTGCCCAGTCTCGCGGCTACTGAGAGTTAGTGGAAACCATGTTATATTAGCTATAACGATGAAGAGGGATATACTGACAGCGAATGCGAAGTTTGCGAGTTCGGGGAATGGTCCACCCTCGAGTGACCATTGGGTGATGCCGGCTGGGATATTGCTCTTGGGGAAGTTGAGAGTCTCGGGCTATTTTTAAATCGTACTTTAGCTAGCCGAACTCGAGCGGCGGATTGAGTATTCGTATGTTGTTTTGCTCACCTTCAAAGACTCCACGTAGATTCGGAAATTGTTATAAGGGTCTTGGATCCAATTCACCAACGTGTCTGTGATGATCTCGTCATACGAGTATTCGTTGCCAGCACTGGACAACCCCCTGAGGTCCCAGTACCAGCCAGCAACACCCACCGGGCTATCAGACATGGCCCAGCCCAGCGTCAAGGGGCTCTGGCCTTGAATGCTGGAGTAGGCAAAGTGATCGTTGGCGAATGCCAGAGTCGATGCAATGAAGTCGTTCTCCTCGGCTGTTGTCTCGTTTTTCGCCACCCGCTCCAAATCTTCGTCTGTGACATTGTTCAGCTGAAAATCGGTCAAGTAACCAATGAGACTGTCAGCTACGTCGACAGCCATCCATTGTCCGACGAGCCACCCAATGTCTGTGATGACGATGCCGTAGGTCTCATAGCCCAACTGCTTCATCAAAGAGTCGAAGGCGATCCCTACTTCGCGCGGGCCAAGGCCGGGTTGCGTGGGCGCTGGGCTGAAGCCAAAACCAGGAATATCGGCAGTGATGATGTGGAAGGCGTCAGACAGTGGCTCGATGAGCTTCACCCACTCCAGATGACTGGATGGCCATCCGTGGATGAAGAGTAGTGGGATCGCGGTCTTGTTGGGGGATGCATGGTGGGTGAAATGAAGAGGAATAGGGGCGTCATAGGCACGATTGCCGGGAACAGTAGTGGCAAAGTGCTGGAGTTGGTTGATGTTGACCAACTGGGCTTCCCAATCATACTCTTCTGCCCAGTACTTGGCCAGCTCGGACATTCGTTCTGTAGAACCACCCTCGGTAGTCAGTCCTGGGTAAACACTTTGCGTGACACGAAAGGTGCTTGCCCGTTCCTTGGCAAAGTTGATGACATCTTGGTCAACCTCGAGTTTGAAGGGCGTAGGTGAAGTTACGTTTGGCAGGTTGAACGGAAGATGCCGTGCAGCAAAGGCTCTACCGGCGAGGGTGAGAATCAATGTCGATATTTTGGACTGCATAATTGAGAAGAGGATTTGGTCCTGGATGAATAGGTTGTAAAAGATATAGCAGTGATGATGTTGGTGGATTAGAGGCGGGAACTGGCGTGATATATATACATTTCTGTCTCGAGTTCTTATTTCCTTCCTAACCACATTTCGAATCTACTCCATGCATCGAGATTCTCTTCACCGGATCCTGGCGGAGCCTCCATTCTGTTCAGCATGACAGCATTATTAATGTCTATGTTGATGTTGCAGATTTACAAACCATTTCAACACCCTGGCCCTTGGCCATCTCCTAAATAGGAAGTCTCAAGTCTTGGCATCTCACACTATCGACGATGCGTCTCGGATCATACTTTCTTCATCGTATATTCAGCGAAAATTACCCTCGTAGCTTCGTCATATTTGCCAATTAGCTCACATTATGGTATTTGACTTGCGGAATAGACCGCCTCAACAGTAACCCTGACAAACCTCGCCGCCCAAATCCGTTTTTGGCGTGAATCGTGTGTTCGGTTTCTGAAGCTGTAGCTGGC
Organism: Clonostachys rhizophaga; assembly: GCA_902077795.2. Lineage (NCBI taxonomy): Eukaryota > Fungi > Ascomycota > Sordariomycetes > Hypocreales > Bionectriaceae > Clonostachys > Clonostachys rhizophaga. The sequence continues at coordinate 38,247 of CABFNQ020000648.1, forward strand.
ATCAAGTAATGCTATTGACCAGCCTCTGGAGTGCCGGAATACCCTGCAGAAGACAATCGATCTACTTCATTGGCGCGTCACTTCTCCTAAAACGCTTTTCATATTAGTGACCGCTTTGGTTCGCACCAAACTAACGAGGTGTCCGATTAAAAGGGGCTATGACATGACACAGGCCCTCGAAAGCTATGACATGGTATAGCCTGGTTGGTAGGGCTATATTATACAATGATATTTCCTTTATTTGATGAATAAATAGCTCAAATAGGGAATTTTGTGAAATAGTAGCAAACTTGCTTCTTTGATCAATATTACTTCAATTAGCAAACTTCAGCTCTCTGTGCCCATGTGTTCTGATCGCTCGGTTCTTGTGTAACTGCCCCAGCACATAATAACCGACTGGGACGTCACAGGGGAAAATATTGCGGCAATGAGCCTAATATGCCATAGACTGTTGAAGAAATAGACAAAGCGCGCATCAGGTATCTGGCGTGTCTGAGGGCGCCTCGAATAGCTAACGGTTACATGGCAAGTGACCGAATTTCCAGGCAGGGGACGCGGATGGTGTTTAAAGTAATGATGGAAGAAAGCCGGAATCGTGTAGAATCGTCATTCCTTCCGAGGTGCTGTTCCCTTGCCTGTTGTACTTAGAATCTGCGGTAGCGAAGCCTTCGTAGAACAACGGCCGCGAGTTTCGCTGACCCTGCACTTGCGCTACTAGTCGCTGGATTAGAGGATTGGTGCAGCCAGTAGATCATCCGAGCTACGAGGATATGTCTACTGGTACTTACGTAGACGGTGTAACTTCATCTTAGCAGGCTCTTTTGCCAATGTGAGCAGCCTACCATGGCACGAAGGAAATCTCTGAACCACTTCAACAGATCTGTTATTATCATAAGTTTTATGGCAGACTTCTGTTCTCAGTTGATGAGCGGATAGATAGATTCCTACATATAACACCATTCCACTACCAACGCCTACTACGAAAAGGATCAAAAAGCACAAGCCAGATCATCAACAAGTCGTGCAAGCCCCATACTCCGGGATCTTGTATCCTCCCAATCTATTCGGGCTCTCAACCAACGTGGGCTGTTCTTGTAAGACTGCCTTGTATAAACTTTTGGGGCCTTCTTGATATCACCAGTGAAGCTGAGAGTGTCAATGAAGGGCATTGATGCATCCATCAAGGTTCTGTCACCGTCGAGTGTCAATTCAACTTCACGATGCGAGTCATCCGGCCCATTGAACCCATTTGGCAGTAAGTTAAGCGTCAGGATCAAACACAACTCGCACTAACCGCGCCGACTATTTATAGGGACCCTCGAAACTCTTGCTCGGCAATAATCGAAAACAATTGGCTTCAGGAGAAGTGCAAAGATTTCGTTTGGACAACAGGTTGTACATCGTGGTTCGTTGACCCTAAAACCGGTATTAACACCCAAGTGTACAGAGATTGGCAGTTCTTGCTCTGGGCCCGAAGCTATTGGATTGCTTGGAAGGACCTTGTGTATAAAATTTCTGTAAAGGAGCAAAAGTCCCGAAACACTAATGGAGGACATTCTTTGCTTCTAATAGAATTTTTTGGTAACTGTGACAGTGGCTGTGTATGCTGTAATATTGGAAGCGATTGTGTAAATATTTCTTTGCATAATATATGATACGAACTTATTCTATCTTAGGCTGATTCTTCGTCGTAATACCTGGGGTATTTTACAAAAGACTTTTGAAAGAAAAACTCGTATTGGCCACGACTACTCGACTCGTTGAATATTTATAAGTACTCTTCGTTGTTACTTTTACTTAAGGGCAGCTTTTCATGTGGTGCTCCTAACGTTGTTAGGGCTTCCTCTGCAATACTGTTACTTTCGTTCAGACTCTCTCCACCAGATTTACCACAATCACCAATCAGAGGCATGTTTTTAAGTAACTTCCGCTGAATGTAGTAGGTCTTTGGCACACTGGCCTTGTAGACATCCAGGACCACCTACTTGAACTTGACCCCCCTACCGACCTCAGGAATAAGCTGTGAGAAGGCTGTACGTTGCCTATGGGCGCCATGATGCATCTCTAATTCTATATATACGTATGTCAGGACGACGATGATCCTTATATAATCTAAGCCCAACACGAGAAGTCGGAGCGGAAAACAGAATAACTCCGGGGAATTTGTCATGCTTGGCGCAGTTATTGCATCTCGGCTGCCCTTCCTGCATTGCTAACAGACTTTACTCTAGCCGTTTAGTTTTACGTCGCGATTAGAACATGGGTCTGAGTGCAGCAAAGACACTTTCCCTAGACAGGGGATATGTGCGATCCCAGCCAGCCCCTCCCCCTGCCATCCGGCTCGCGGAATTTTACCATTTTTCCATTCCGATATCTTTCTCTGAGATCGGGGAGTCTGAAGTCGCGAGCGCGAGGTCGAGTGCTCGTACGGAAATCATGACTAAGGCTAATAATTGAACCCCCTAATATCGTTACAGACGCAAATCGGTCAATCAGCTACCGATGCTGATATCGACGGATACGCCCAATGCTTGGCAGCTTGTGTACCTCAGCTAATGAACACGCAGGGGCCTGAGCTTGATGCTGATGAATGCTGATAAATCTACCTCGAAGCTGAATATGTAGCGGTTAACTCTGATCGCGTAGAATATAAGTAGAGGTTATACCATAGCTAGATGACCTTCCTGAGTCGAAGTTGTTAAGCCTTTACAAAGCTCCACTTGTGCATGATGTACTACTCCAAGCGTTTTGTCATGCTTCTTTTCATGGGCCTTATTCATGTTGCCCTTTCCCTGCCCTATGCGGTTCCTAAGGCCCGTCAACCGATTGTTACGCTACGAAACGGGACACTTCTTGGCCTCCAGAGCCCTACCTATGAGCAAGACTATTTCCTCGGCGTGCCTTATGCATCCCCGCCAGTGGGAGAATTAAGGCTACGCAGGGCTGCCCCTCCAGCTGCATGGAACGAGACGCGGTTGGCCACCTCGTACGGACCCTGGTGTTATGGCAACAACATCGGGCTCCTCGGGTACTCTCAGACTGTACCCGGAGTCGAATATAGCGAGGACTGTCTGCAACTGAACATTATCCGGCCCTCAGGGACAGGAAGAGACGCCAAGCTGCCTGTGCTTGTATGGCTTCCGGGTGGGGGATTCGCCGAGGGTAGTGCTAATGAGCCCCGGTACAATGGCTCCTTCATTGTTCGCAACTCTGTTGATATGGGTACGCCACTTATGTTCGTCAGCTTAAACTACCGTCTAGGCGCCTTCGGTATGTTGGCGGGATCTGCAATCGAACAAGACGGCTTGGCAAACATCGCTCTCTACGACCAGCGACAAGCCTTGGCTTGGATTCAGGAGAACATCCGTCAATTTGGGGGGGATCCGCAACGTGTGACTATTATGGGCGAGTCTGCCGGGGCATTCTCTGTCGGTTTCCATCTGCTCGCGTATGGTGGCCGGGACGAGGGCCTCTTTAGCAGCGCCATTGCGCAGAGTGGTGGTCCTTACACTGAGGGCGCGGTGAATCGCAACTCAACCAAGCGCGAAGTAGATTTCAACGCCGTTCTCGAAGATACGGGCTGTCAAGGCATGAATGATCCATTGGATTGCCTGCGCCAAGTTCCTGCGACAAAACTCAATGCTGCAAGCGTGGGCTTGCCTGTAAGCATGGTTATTGATGGCCAACTTATTGTAAATTCAAGTCAAGCTCAGCTCGAGCGTGGTCAGTTTATCCGTGTCCCTCTGCTAATTGGGGCCAATCGTAATGAGTGTACTTCCTTTACACGCTTAATTGCGCCGTTTCCTATCAACACCGATGAGGATTTCGCAAATATCATCCACAACACCTGGGCTGGGGGACTTGTCCCTCCAGATCTTGTGCAAGCTTGGTCCAGTTTATATGACAATGAAGTTAATCACCCTTCAATTGCTGGCCTGGGTACTGTTGTGCCAAACCCAGGCACCGCTTATGGGGCCCAGTACGGCAAGACGTCCCTTTGGCTCACAGATATGCAGTTCATGGCTGGGCGCCGGTTCGCGGCCGAAGCCTGGGCTGCGGAAGGAGTTCCAAGCTACAGCTACTTCTTTGATACCGTCCCTACCAGCATTAATGCAACCGAGCTTGGCGCAGCGCACTTTCAGGAAATCCCTTACGTCTTTGGCAACGAAGATGGGGTTGGCTGGGATGGCGACCCTTTTCCCGCTGATCCAACCTTGCGCAACAAACACAAAAGGCTTGCGATGATCATGAGCCGCATGTGGATTAGCTTTGCAGTTGACAAATCTCCAAACTTCCATCGAGGTAAGTAACAGTCCAGATCAAGCTTTCCTGAGTATTGCTAACGAATATATATATAGTGCGGGACATGGGTGTCAAGTGGCCAACCTACTCGCTGACTGGGCCTGAGAACATTGTCTTTAGTGCTATGGATGGTGTTCATCTACAACCAGACAATTGGAGATCCGAGGCCATTGTGCTGGTGAAAAGCCTTCCAAACGACGCAGCACTCTAAATCTAGGCTTGCTCATCTTCCCTGGCATAGGTAATGTTTTATGGTATTCGAGTGTATCACTAGTGTACTACTTAACTTGGAATATCTTTCCTTTCCATATCTTGGTGGCTATTAGGACTAGATCTTTGAAGTAGCTGCGGTAAGGATAAGCAGTTACCCTTAAGAGAGAGTACGGTAAATGGAGGGGGGGTATCTCAGGACATTGCAGGGGATATATGTCAATGATTAGATATACATTAGAGGCTAGAAATAGGTGTTAATCCTAATTCAAATCTAAAGACAAAGTGATTGAACAGATTCCTGACAATTATACAATCAGGTTCTGCAAGGTCGGAGGCGTCCACATGGTCGCCAGATCCGCCATACCAGTGGCCTTGCAAATCTGTACAAAGATGCAGAAAAGAAAGCCATCCCTACCAAGAACCTCTGGACCCCCAGCTAGATTCACCAGCTTGATTGCCCCAAATAAATGCCAACGCATCGCACCATAATTCGACATCCAAATCTAGGTTTGCGTCTGGCAGTCAGTGACTTGGACTATCCAGAGCTACTGCAAAACAAGCGCAAGCTCACCTCGTCAAGACCAAGAAGCATTGCCTTGGCTATGGTTGTATAGTCTACTTGAAGGGTGGATTGGACTTCAGGTAGGGCATCTATTACGGTGCGCAAGCATGCAAGCTTATACTCTGTGGCCAGCTGCATATAGTGCTGCTCCCCCTCGACGGGGTCGTTTTTAAAGCTTTGGGACAGATGACGGCATGAAGATAGGAAAACTCCGTATATAAAGCCGCAGTCCGTTATAGCAAGCCGTATCCATTCTCGGGTCATGGTGTCGGCATAGTCTTTGAGGCCCAGATATTTATTACAGTTGGCATTCAAGCACGGGATGGCGGTCATAATATCTAGGATCTCAATTACCACATGTGCCGATGTACAACCAGGACTGATAAACAGCCTTGGCAAGTTTCTCCGTCTTACAGTGATCAAAGAGGAGTTGCTCCTTGCGCCCCATTGGGAGGGCGAAAGTATCAAAGGGGTCATTCCGGTGTGCGGAGACGAGGTCCACCGGGCTCGGCAACAACAACTCGGAATCGTCTCTTCCAGTTGATAACACTGCTCGGGTCGCGTCGAGGAGGGGCTGTTTGAAATGACGATGTCGTGTTTGGAAGTCGACAGTCCGTGTTCGTCTCTCTCGAGCGTGCGCTTCCCGAGCCGAGTGTTTCCGTGCCACCTTCTTTGTACGGACCGAAGTCAAGTCGGAGAGGTCAGATACAACGATGAATTGAACCTTCCCCATGGCTACACGTTCCTATGTAAGTAAGATAAACATAAGGGTATGCGTCGCGTTGGAAGAGAAGATGGCAAAAATGCTTACCAGGTCCTGGATCGGTCTGGCATTCAATTTGTCAGCAAGCCATCGACCTAGTCGTCCGTGCAGTTAGTTATCTTTAACTTGCTCAGTTCAGGTATTCAGGTGCGTGCATCAAAGCGTCAATTTGGGCTCCACGAAGGTAAGCAACCTCCAATAGATGCAATTCTGGGGAACCCATTGCCAAGACTTGATCCTTCCGCTTTAGGACAATATTAGGGGGGCCTAAATAACTTTCACCGCGACTCTCGCCAAAGGAAGGATCAAAACTGTTGTTTCCTATAAAAAGAAGTTGTTGTTTACTTAGAAATGATAGTTTATTCAAAATAGTTCGACATCCGCCCTCAAGACTTACTCCACTAATAACGTTTACGACTACCACAAATGGCTTGGTTTTGCGACATCTTTGAGCCGCTTACTCAGAGACTTCTTCGGAGACTTCTTCGGAAACTTATTCGGAGACTTATTCGGGGACTTATTCGGGGACTATCTGAATATCTGCTCCTAAAAGCCGAACTGTAATAGATAGTGTAATAGTATCACTGCACGGATTCTTGTGCTTTCTCCAACGCCTCCTTCTACATAGCTGGAGACTAGAGCCTCGCTAAGACGCAGATCCTACTCGACAACATGGCTCTCAACTCTTTTGCCCACCTCTATGAAGAGGCCACTATCGTTGAGGCCCGGCGGTCTGTATTGGATATTCTTGACAACCATGTCCCTAAAATCCATAGCGACATGTCCGTATTGGACTTGGCTTGCGGCTCGGGTACAGTAACCAGAATCATCTACGAGCAATGCTCAGCTCAGAATATCAAACCCCCTAGAGTGGTCGGGGTTGACATTGGTCCGAATTTCATCGAGGCTTTCAATGAAAATAAGGAAGCCCGACAATGGGAGACCGCCAAAGGATATGTCGGGGATGCTTCAGATCTGCACATGTGCTCGGATAACGAATTCGACCTGGTCATCATGAGCTATGCCCTTTTCGCTGTTGCGGATGCGGTGGCAGACAAAGTGACGGCCGAAATCTACCGCGTCCTCAAGCCAGGCGGTGTAGCTGCTTTCACTGTATGGCGAGACAACTTCATCTCCCGCATGTTTCAAGAAGCGAGCACGGCTGTTGGACGCCCAGAGGAAGAGATTAGACGCTTCGATCCGGGCAAGTGGTCTCTTCCAGAGACAAGCCACAACACGCTAGTGGCAGGCGGCTTCAAGCCAGACATGATTAAACATTTCCGCCACGATGATACTTTTGGGATCCTAGACAAGAGTAGCCTTGTCGATCGATTCGACACGCCGTTTTGGCAGAACGTTGGAACAATGGCTTGGGCTGAGGAACAGAAGCCCCAGTGGAGAGCGGAGGCCGAGAAAGCGATTCTCAAGGAGCAACAGGAGAGAGGAGCCTTGCAAGCGAATTGCTGGATATTCATTGCAGAAAAGTAAGAGACTATGGTAGTAAATGCTTCAGTAGGAAAGGTTACTACACGGCTTACGGCCACATTACTCGATCAGCTAAAAAATATAGATAGTCTGAACTCATCTTGAGACCATGCCCGTGTAACTGAAAAGCCATTCAGCGCGGTTCCGGCATGTCTATTATAATAAAAACAAATTCGGTGGCTTAGAGCACCTTCCCAAGGAGTTAGAGGAAATATAAGCCATCAGCCGAACGGTTAGCTATGAAACTATGGAGATGCGGAAAATTGGAAAAATTTGTACGGCTCAGCGTTCCATCTACTTAGCCTATATGGAGTTCCAAGTCCGAACGCGCGACCCCGAGACCGAGCGAGCGACCGCGGTGTCGGGTTTTATCAAATCAAGCATCACCGGGTGTTGATCACAGCATAACCGAACATCTCGGGAATCCTGAAAATAGACCCAGATTCTTATGACAGGGCAAACTCTGATATAATCACAGATATTGTCATCCTACGGACCATACGAAACCTCCGGTTCGCTCTCTACCGCGCATTGATGCCCAACTTCCATCTTCCTTCTAAGCTAGCTCCAATTCTATGATGCTCGCAGGCTCTGTTTTCCCATCGACAGGCTCCGATTTGCCCCCGTTTGTACACACATAGAGTCTTGTTCCGTCCTGCCCCAGCACACAAGCCGTGCAGCCCGCGAGATGGATATGACTACGTTTTCGTTGTGAGTGCATAGATAAATCGTGCCACTGCTTTCCAAGACGATAAAGTCGTCCACGACCGAGCCAGAATACACAGTCTCGACTGGTCCAGTCGCTTTCATGTCATCTGAGACGGGTACGCGATACAAAGACATCCGCATCGTAGTGGTGTAATAGACAAAGGTTTGAGATGGCGTACGGTGGACTTTGATGCCGTTGATGCCGATGGGTAGGGGTGCCCCGGCGGGCACTGTCATGGTCTCATCTTGAAGGGCGACTTCGAATGTATCTTTCTCGGAGATGTCGACGCTATAGACTTTTCCGTTGGAACAGTCGGTAGCTAGGACAGTGTTGGCGTCCCACATGGCAATTCCGTTGACGAAGCCAATTGGTGGGATGGCGGCAGCCTTTCGTAGACCGGGCTGCTCGTTGTTGAGAAACAGCTCGAGGATCCAGATACTCCACGATCCAGTCACGGGCCCCATGGCAGGGTCGAAATTGCCCGCACCTAGAGCAAAGGTATGATCACTAAGACGACAGATGCCAGTGACAGAGGCTACACCAGGGATCATTACAAGGCACGACCCCTCCCCGGTCACAGGGTCAACGCGCCAGACCTCCGGGCAGTCGGTACGGGTCACGAGGAGCGTGCCATCCGTTGGGTTTATGGTGATGTTTTCGAAACAAGTACCCTTGTTTGGGAGCTTGAAAATGGTCTTAAGGCTCGCCATTGCTGGTTTCTAGGAGGTATGATGAGTTGATAGTAAATCGAATACAGGTCCAGGTTTCTCTGCTACTTTTGGTCAGATCGGTGCTACATATCTATGATTTCTCATGGCCAATGAGAGTCACTAGTCTATTTACAAGTCTGAATGATTGAGCGTACCTCGTTTCTCGGTCGTCTGTTAAGTCCGCGATCGATGATGAGTGAGGTTCGCAGATCAGATTTATAATCAGAGAGATCATGCATTGAGGACCCCTTGACAACCCTCATATACGCCTTGACGAATGAGAATCGTAATACTAAAGAAAGGCTTTGAGTTGTGGGTAAACCTCCATGGGGACGGTGACCTCAAGAGTTCGTCTTGGCGAACACTGAGCCTGGCGAGACTGAGCGGCGAGCCTACGACAGAAAAATAATGAATCCCGCTAGATATATAAGAGGCGGAATGCTCACCAGATCCAGATGAAGAATCTCAGATGCATACGTCTTCACCACAGCCTATTGAAGCTAGAGACAATTATGCATATGAACCGTTTCCACTTACCTTTCCTAGCCGGTCTGGCTCTAGCAGCGCCGCAGAGACAAGACAGTGGCCTGTCTTGCAAATGCTACAGAGGAGATGACTGCTGGCCGTCGCCCTCTCACTGGGAGTTCTTAAACCACACTGTTGGCGGAACTTTGCGAAAAGTTATCCCTCCTGCAGCGTCCTGCTACAACGAGTTTGATGGCATGCAGACCTACGATCGCGAGGCATGCGAGGCAGCCACAGCGGGATTCCTCTCTGGAGATTGGATGTAAGTTGACTCTCAATCCGTGGAGGCGGAATAGTTCTTGTCTAACTGTTGATGTGTAGGATTAATTCTGGCGTTGCCCCGATAGGGCCTTATCCAACCAACGAAACCTGCCTGCCGACAACTCATCCCGGGGATACTTGCTTAATCGGCTATCTGCCAGAGTATGTAATCATGGCCGAGACTTTGGAGCACATCAAGACGGGGGTTGACTTTGCACGCGACCGCAATCTTCGACTCATCATCCGCAACACTGGCCATGATTTCATGGGCCGCTCAGTTGGCGCCGGCGCCTTGGCCATTAACACTCACTCGTTTAAGGGGGCAGAGTTCACTGACAAATATAATGGGCCTGGAGATTATACCGGAGGGGCTGTCACCCTAGCAGCTGGAATACAGGGCATAGAAGTATACACCCAGGCCAATCAGCAGAACCCCCCTGTTGAGGTTGTTGGCGGTTTCTGCGGAGTAAGTGTATACAATCTTTCATAATTGCTCTCTGGCTAATACGGTGTGTAGACTGTTGGTTTCGCTGGTGGCTACATTCAAGGTGGCGGCCACGGGCCCCTGTCTACCATCCACGGAATGGCTGCTGATCATGTCCTTTCTGTTGATCTAATCACAGCGAGTGGTGAATACGTTACTGCGAATGCCGACAACAATCCCGACCTGTTCTGGGCCTTGAAAGGCGGCGGTCCTAGCACGTTCGGCGTTGTGACCTCGATTACAGTCAAGACGTTTCTTGAACAGAAGTCATCGGGCATGGTTCTCAGCATCAACTCGACACATACCAACGACACAGAGCTCTTCTGGAGAGCAGTCGATGCTTTCCACGGTCTGGCAAATCATTACGTGGACAATGGCATGTTTGGATACTACGAGCTGAGCGAGCTGAATCTACACGTCCAACCCCTCATGGCGCCACGCATGACAGCTGCTGAGCTGAACAAGGCCCTGGAGCCCCTGTTTGAGAAGCTCGAGAAGCTGAATGTGCCATACACCACTTATACGAAGGAATACGATACGTTTTTCAACCTCTATAAAGATCTACTCTATGGTACAGACACCGCGGGGGCCAACTTTGTCATGGGCGGCGCTTCTTTAACCGACAAGACATCGAAGAGAACCATGACGAGCTCATCAAAGCTTTCAGGACCGCCACCACTATCCCGGGATGGCAGGAGCCCGGGGTAATGTTTGGGCACATTGTCGGGCCAGGCGTTGGCAACCCGAACCCTGATAACGCCATCCACCCTGGTTGGCGCAACGCCTCGAGCTTCAGTATCTCATCCGCTTTCCTACCTCTTGGTGCATCAAAAGACCTCATGGCAGCTGGGAGAAGCACGATTACCAACATTGTCGATGCCGCTCTGATTAAGGCCTCCCCGCGCGGTGGTTCCTACGTGAATGAGGGCGACATTGAACAGCCGGGCTGGCAGTCTGCTTACTGGGGTGATAATTATCCCAGACTCCTTGAGGTTCGCAAGAAGTGGGATCCCGAGGGCGTTTTCTATGCCAAGGCCATGGTCGGAACCGAAGATTGGGTCGAAGTTAATGATCCTCCAAGACTTCGCAGAAAGACTGTTTAAGCATTTGAATTGTACATGCAGCTTCATATTGGGACATTGTTGTCTGCGCCAGAACATTGATGCCAGACGACTTCTGAATTTGGGTTTGGAAGTTTCATATTAACGCCGCACTTCATGGTTCGAACAGCCTGATATAAACTCGATCTACTAATAATTCGTCTGTGAAGCAGATACATCATACGAAAGATTACTTGAAGAGATATAATAATCTTTCTTTGAAAAAACCGGGATGTCAAATGTAGCAGACGCCGCGTACCTGCTTGTTGATGACCCTAGTCAGAAGCCGAAACTTCCATCTCATCAAATTCATCATAGCCTATATTTCTATTCTTATTTACAGATTTAGTAGAGGAATGAGTAATCAAGCTAGCATTTAAGATAGATCAAAGTTTTGGGATCGCAAGGATAGACTACATCCCTACTCATGCCGGTTCAGATAGTTTGGCGGAGAGGTGTTAATCAATCGTTACGATTTTCTCAATTTGTATCGCTGTGAAGTTAAAGTCAATTTCTACATCACACTGCCCTAAAGCCTCGGCTACATAAGTCCTCCAATGAAGGCTATTTTCTAGATTTACTCCTTTTCGAAGCAGAAGTTTTACCATCCCTGCACAGCCAAAATCAATCCACCACTTGGAATAAGGCCGTTATACCTGGTTGGTTTTCCATGAACTTGAGTTTAAAATGCCAAACTCAAGAGTGAAATCTTATTGAAGGCTACAACAATGCACAGATAACGACTGCAAACCTCAAGCGCGATTTATCCCAAGACTGGAAGGTTCCAACCGACTGAGAAGCAGACAGGCATATGGCATCTTCATTTGACAGGAATGCTAACAATTTCTAGAAGCGGTAGGATAGTGGCAGCCCCACCAGAAGGCTTCTCTTTTATCCGCGGGTCAACTGAGCATCTCGCATGACCCCGTTTCTTTAGGAAGGTTGAGAGCGCTTGGCGAACGATTAACGTTGCATCGTGCGGATGTTGGCGTATAATGGCCCGGATTGGAAGACTTAAGGTTGTAATCTAATAAAATGATTAGAACCAGGCTTGTGATCCTTCCGCTAGTGATCATCTTGCGCCATGTCGAAAGTGTGCCTTTAAAAAGAAGATCCTAGATCACTCCTGCCAAAGTATTGAGGGACGGATCTCTATTTATTCTTAAGCAATCGGATGAGGTGATACGAGAGCAAGAATGTATTTATCAGCGTTGAGATCTATCGGTTTTCTGATACCATTCCTGGTTTTAACTGTCGCCGAAAACAACCAACAACAAAATGATACTGAAAACCCCTTCCCTGCTCGAGTAGCTCGAAGCTTCATTATCGAATATGCCCCAGTGAGTAACGATTGGGTTGAGCGTAATTTATCTCTTCTCTCCTTGACATAGAAGCTAAGATCCACTTCCATGAAATTAGGGATCTCGTGAACGGCAGAGCCTAGCTAGCCAGGATGGCATTTCTGTTGTCAAGGTTTTTGATAGCAGTGTTTTTCAGGGAGCCTTGGTTGAGACGGACATTCTGACCCAAGATGACCTGTCAAGAGCACCAGACGTGCTGGATGTCTGGCCGAACGAGTTGATCCAATTACTTCCCACATTTGAGCAACAGGAAACCGTCGCAGATGACGCGCCTATCCAGCACGACAATCACAATGCTACGGGTGTGAGCAAGCTGCATGCCCAAGGGATATTCGGTAAAGACGTGAAGGTTGGCATTGTGGACACGGGTGTCTGGTACGATCACCCGGCTGTGAGTACAAGCCCAGATGGTTCCAAATAGCAATCATTAACGTATGAGTTCATTTCTAGCTTGGGGGCGGCTATGGTGCTGGTTTCAAAGTTTCAGGGGGTCACGATTTCGTTGGAGATGGTCGTGAGTTTCTTGTCCTTCCTTGAGGCCAAAAGTGACTGTCCCGTAACAAAGCCAAATAGGATGGCCCCAGACAGGCGCAAAGGTACCAGACGATGACCCCAAGGACCAGCAGGGACACGGCACACATGTAGCAGGCATCATCGCGGGGAGGAATGATTATTGGGTTGGCGTTGCCCCTGAGGCATCCTTATACGCTTACAAAGTTTTTACCAGCCTCGGAAGCACAGATACGGCTACTCTTATTGAGGCTTTTCTGGCTGCGTTTGAAGATGGAATGGATATTATCACTGCTTCGATAGGCGGCGCAAACGGCTACTCCGACAATATCTGGGCAAAGGTAGCCTCTCGTCTTGTTGATGAAGGGGTTGTCGTCACAATAAGTGCCGGTAATTCGGGAGAGTATGGTCCGTTCTACGGCAGTAGTGGATCGTCTGGCAACAATGTGCTTGCTGTTGCGTCCGTTGAGACGGAACGTTACCCCGCCAGTGCTTTTGGCATAAGGATTAACGGAACAGTCGAAACTTTGGGCTACATTCCTGCGCTCAATTACTTCCCTCCAGAGATCGTCGACTGGCCAGTGGTGAGTCTGTCCTTGGACACAGAGGCCGAAGCGGAGGCGTGCCAGTCATATCCCGAAGGCACACAAAACTTGACTGGTGTTATCCCACTTATCAGGAAGGGGGGTTGCTATCACTATGTGAAACAAAACAACCTGTTTGCACTTGGTGCAAAATACATTCTCATGCTCAATAACGATGATGCTCTCGAGCCGCCTCTAGCCTCCAGTATCGGTGCCATTACAGCCGGCGATGGCAAGAAACTTATCGAGGCCCTCAAGGTAGGAAATAACGTTACGGCAGATTTCTCATTAGATCCAGAGTTGCCTTTTGGAATCGAAGATCCCACAGGCAATCGCGCAAATCCATTTACCTCATGGGCCGCCCTTTACAACCTCGAACTGAAACCCGACATTGCCGCGCCAGGCGGTAACATATTTAGCACATGGTTTGACGGCAGTTATAAAATTCTCAGTGGTACTTCAATGTCCTGTCCATACGTCGCCGGTGTTGCTGCCCTTTACATAAGTGCTCACGGCGGTCGGAGCGTACAAGGCAAGGAGTTTGCCTACCGACTAAGCCGTCGTATAATCTCCTCCGGCAGGGCGATTCCATGGTCCAACGGTACTGCGGCAATATTCCCTTTCAGTGCCAGCACGAGCCAGGTCGGTAACGGGATGATTGACGCAGACAAGATTCTCAACTACGATACACAGCTCGATTTTAGAAATATCGCCCTCAACGATACCAGATACTTTAACCGATACCACGATCTCACGGTGACTAACAATGGATCAGAGCCTGTGACGTATCGGTTCTCCCAGCATTCAGCTGGTGGAGTTGATGCGCTTATCTGGGATCCGTCCGACCAAACGAAGCGCATTAGTCCATTCGCGCAATTATCCCCCAAAGAATATACGCCAGTGGTATCCCTTCCAAACGATATTTTTCTGCAACCAGGCGAAAGTAAGAAGGTCAGCATCAATTTCGACAATCCCGATAATCTTGGCTGGAATGCTTCTGCTCTGCCTTTGTACAGCGGCAAGGTCACCATTTCCGGCAGCAATGGCGAGTTTCTGTCGGTCCCGTACCTTGGTGAGTCTCTTGCCGTTCTAGAATCATTCAATTATGCGCATCTGGCCATGTTGCTAACTGCTGGCGCCAAGGTCTTGGTGGTGACTTGAAAAATCAGTTGACCCCCTTGAACGAGAATGGGTTTCCATATCTGATCTCAACCCTGAATCAGACTCAATTCATTGATAAATCAACGTATGATGTCTCCTATCTCATGTAAATATCTTCTTTAAGGCCAATGGCTAATGATATCTGACACTGGAATAGTTTTTCTTTCAACCTTTCTAACAGAATCATGGATTACCCCAAGATTTATACCAAGTTTATCTGGGGCACCACAGAGGTTCGATGGGATATTTATGAAGAGGGATTCTCAGAGCGGTCTTGGAAATATCCTCCCATTGTAGGAGAGGACTCATTCATCGGCTCGGTGGCCTCTTGGGTCGGTTCTAACAATGGTTGGCCCTTTCGACTTGGGACTGATGATCCAGATGAGACATACACGTACCCGGAAACAAACATTATACGAGCTACGAGCCTTAGTTGGGGCAGGCAGCACTGGTGGTTTGGCAAGCTTGGAAACGGCAGCCAGATTGCTCCTGGCAACTATACTATGCGTTTCGCTGCACTCAAACCGTTTGGAAACCCATTTAATGCTGATAACTGGGACGTGTATCGCCCAACGGGAGGTCTGCCGAAGATTGAGGTCACAGGACAGTATTGAAAGGTTGTTCTGGTGTCTCTTATGAATCCCAGAAATGCTGGCCAACAAGTAGATGTGTTTCACAGACTACATATAATTTCACTCTTCGTTTAGGAAACTAACTTTTAGCAATATGATCTGAGTTAAACCCTGTATATCAGTCCTTGTTAGAACAAGTCATCGTCGCGAAGAACTTGGATAAAGTGGTGCTAGCAATTTCTACTATGCAAAGTTCCTATAAATTTCCAACTTGCGGCATATTATTCGCAATATCTTGCTTCAGCCTTCTTTCTGTATCTTTGGGCTTACTGCAATCTTCATGTGTTTGTCCTTTTGGTGAACGAGATGCTCAAACCCTTTCTGTACAACCTCTTGTAAGGAAATTCTTCCAGTCACCATCTTTTCCACGCCGTTAAATTGTCCTTAAGACAGTCAGTGTCTGTTGTAGGAAAATTGGTTAATGCAGATGATCGAACTTACCACTTACGAATGCGTCCACGACCTCACTAAAGTCTGCGTCATTGTATGCCAGCGAAGAGGTCACCTTAAGCTCCCTGAGCAACATCATCTGGCAGGGCAAAGCCACCTGAGATGAGACGAAAATCAGCACAACTGTGGAAATTATTTCCGGGTGAAAGGGCAAAGGCCAAATTCTTCTTTGTTACCTTCGGTGTACCCAGGGCGACGTTAACATAGCTGCCTCGGAACTTCAAGCTACCAATAGCGCTATCCAGGGCCACTTGGGAACCTGCACAATCAAAGACAGCATCTACCCCAATTTCTTTTGTTCTCTGACGGCATTCCGAGGAGATGTCTATTTCCGTCGGGTTAAATGCGGCCTCCACAATGTCCTTGAGCCACTCTCGACGTGCTGGACTAGGTTCGGAAACAAATATATGCTTCATCCCCCACGCTCGGAGGACGTATATCATCGAGGCGCCTACTGGTCCACCACCCACGACGAGGGCTGCTGCATCGCCGCAATTTCCCTTGCTCAAACCTGAAAGAGCGGCGGCATGCCAAGCGACTGACAGCGGCTCTAGGAGCGTAGCCACAGCCAGATCGACAGAATTAGGCAGAGCGTGCAGCTTTTCTGGCCTGACAGCAACCATTTCCGCAAAACCCCCGCCGCCGCCGCTCAAGCCGAGGAAACCCCATTTCTCACAGCCGTTTGTATGCCCAGAGCAGCATTGGAGGCACTTGCCGCAATTCAGGCGGGGATCAACCATGACGGGCTGACCAGAAGAAAACTTCGAACCAGGTGGTGCTTCTAAAATCCTCCCGGAGAATTCGTGACCCATTATCACCGGCATTTGCTCCCCGGAAAGTGGATGTGGTTTCGTTGGAATAGCTACCGGACCTAAGGGGATAAATGCGCCGGTTGATCAGCATCAATACACATCAGAGCATCGTCGTTCTTCTCGGTTCAGCGGCTCTCACCGTGACTGTATTCAGACAGATCGCTGCCACAGATGCCACACCATTCCACTGCCACAATCACCTTGTCATTCTCTACTTTTGGGCGGTCGACTTCCTCAACCCTGATATCGCCAGGGCCGTAAAATCTGGCCGCTTGCATGGTTGCTGTTCTACTACCCAGACTGGATGATTCTTCTTGTAAGTGGAGGCAAAGGGGGGGGATGAGTTGGGATGTTTTTAATTATCCTGCGGGGACCATCAAACGTCCTATTTGTGCACATCAGGCTATCATTATCCGTCGCAATTACTTTTTCGACAAACTATTAACCGAGGTGATTTCTGGTCACTGCATAGCCAGTATTATTGCCCGAGCTGACCAAGCATTTCACCTTCTATATAGGGCGAGTGATATATTCTCTTGTTTATTCGTGCCATTCTTTTCCCCGAAGATCTGCCTCTGCGCTTGACCTGGATTGGCATGGTAGCCGGTTGGATCGTGGGCACACGAAGATGTTCTTGCGGTTGACGACGGTCGGTCGAAGGCGAGTTCCCGAGTATATTTCATCTTCTTGGAGATCTTGTGCTCGTCCACATTCATCCCGATATATCAGAAACTCAGTCCATGAGCTCTAATATCGTCTTACCTACTCTAAATGATAATTAAGTGAGATTCCCCCGGCCTTAAGCTATTACATGACTCGCATAATGACAACATTGGTAGAGACCAGACTAACAACATAAGAAGGATCTACATAAATGCCTCAATATTCATAGAAGTATGTAGCCTGAATGGTCTGTCACTGCTACAAGTCGGGCAGAAAGTGAAGTCAGTTAGTGTTGGTGGCGCATATCGTTCAAGGTGAATGGATTTATGGTACCTCCCAGCGTAAGAAAAAGTATGGCTGACATATTGTTGATAGAAACTCTGCCACATGGGAGCGCAGTTATTAGAGTTAGTCCGTCTTTGCCATAAATGTGAAGATCTAGAGTTCCTCATAAAGCTCCATCAACACGTCCAAATGATCAAGTTTTATGAGGATAGTAAAATATTCCATTGTACTAAACCACATTTCGAACTAGATGTCTCGATTTGGAAGAAGATGCATGAGCACAAAGAGGTGCACGTCCTACCCCACTGTACATTTTTACACATATCTGGTAACTTGCGAGTCCCAAAATATCGATATCAACGGTTCTGGTAACGCTTGCCATTTCTTAGTCATTTTGACGACCTTGATCTCTCGGGACTCTGGTCTCGCTTCGAACATGGCAGCGTATTGACCTCTCTCAGATTCTCGGGTAATGGCCCGCATTTTTTGAGAACGAGAACCAACTTCTGCAGTTCGGTCTGGTTTTTGTCTTCCCAGGTATGAAAAGAAGCCCCAAGGTTGATAGTCGTTACCTGGTGAAAGGTTCCGTTCGAATGAGTGCCACGGATAAGCCAGGGAGTTCGGCCGAACCATAGCTGCGGCATACATTCTCTTGGGGAGATATAAGAAGCAGCGGATTTGATTTCAGCTGCAGTGGTCTGGTGCTTCAGGCCAGCTCGTCTCATAGGACAAACGGGTGGATTTGTTCAGCTCAGCTTTTCCGTGGTATTGTAAGAAGCGTCGACTTCGCAACGGACGACGCAGTTCAACTCTCCCAGAAGATAGCGTAAAGCACAATAGTGCGATGTGCCTTCTTCCCACTCTGTTGGACGACTCCTAGAAGCACATTCAAATGCTCGGCCAAACCCAACCTCTATAAATGGACGGGGATCGTATGTTTCAATGAGTAGACTGTTATGAATTAACTGGAGGTTTACTCGGAAACTCCGTGCGTATTTTTGACCGCAGAAGAGCAGCAAGTTCCTTAAACTGTTTCGATTGCAGATAATCTCTACATTGTCGAACTTCAAATGGGGATTCATGGCCCCTACGGCTTCGAACATCGGTTCGAAGGAGTAACGGGGCCATTTCCGGCTAGTCGAACAGTCGTTTTCGCTTGGGCTCCGGTCAAGAGTGACTGGCAATGGAATCTCCCTCCAGTCTGGAAGACACCCTGTAGAGTTTCATATCAGCGCTTGGAAGTCTAGATGGCAAAGATTGAGGAGATCTTTCTAACCAGGGAACGAAAATTCACCACCAATCTGCAAGTTGTAACTGCAGATCAAGTCACAGCCCTGTGAACTTTTCACTTTGTTCACACTCGAGGGTGAACCTAGTGCTGATGCAGAAACCGTGCCAACTGATTCGCACCTGCGGATTCCCTCCCACATCCATGCATCTTCAGATGCTCTGCCGACGTCGGCTGCCTGGGACAGTCTTGGACTTTTTCCTTGGCACGATACGCCATGTTTGTCCTCTTGATGTTGGGCGAGATGCTTGTTAGCATGGAACCGACGGCCGCATGCGGAGGTTGGCATAGTGAATAACTGTCCAAGGGAAAATAGATAGATTCAAAAATAAGTCTGTAGATTGTGACAAAATCTTGACCGAAAGAACTTGAAGTTTTGCATCAATGAGGCAGAACTGCACCCAGATCCCAGAGAAAACAATGACCTTTTATATGTGCCATAGGACACTGATTCGGAAGGTTACAGGCCTCTGATCGTTTCATAAGACTGTCAAAGGCAAGCGGTTCACCATGCGGATTCTTCAATCAAAATATACATAAAACAAACAAGTTCTGATTTGAATCGAGCGAGAAAAATGGATAAAGTCAGCAAATCGGGCGTGAGATGTGTGTGTTTGTTTGCTACATTTGATATACACGGCTTCGAAAGTCAAAAACACATTAAAATCACTCTTCAGAACTCCCTGAAGGATTTCTCGACGTCAAAAATAAAGGTAACTCATGCAATAGTCAAAGCGGATACTCTATAAACCAAATTCAGAACATCAAAACGCAAACCCAATTCCTAAACCCGTTTGTTTGTTTGATCGGAAACACTGTTTATCTGAAAATTAACCGAGCCGGAACTTGAATTATATAAGCCCCTTGTCGGCCTCCTATGTTCTCATTGAAGAAACTTGAGTCGATGACCGAGTGACGCGTCGACATGGAGCACCAACCCAGTCCGCATTGTGCTATTCCGCAAAAAAAAACAAAAAAAAAACAAGAAAGTTGCAGCAGAAGTGGGCCTGTACGTTTACAAAAATAATGAGCTTGTGCTGGAATTTGACACGTATGTGATGGCGGTCCTCCTGCATACTGTCTTGCACGATACACACGGCTAAGGGCTCTGCCTATCACATTTGTTGATGGGTTAGATTCAACTTAGTAAGCTCTTGAATATGGGTGCGTGCATTACCATGTAAAAACAGTAAATGTTTTGAAATTCCTAAAGAGTGACACCAATGCGGACGATCGAGCCGACCTTTGCTGAATGGGGCCTCTGATGATTCCCGGCATGGTTCTATGTAAACTACTAGCCACTCATTCTATTGGGAAAAGGAGTACCCGGCAAGTTAGTAGACGATTCATCTGATAAGTCGCGGCGCCCAAGGATGCACCTCGCCATCGACCGTTCTTTGACCCCAACACATAGAAATTGAACATAACCGCACTTCTACACAGCAGGCTTGAATCAAAGGGGTTGCGGAACCTCACGCTACGCTCTAATACTTCATCGTATTCAAAAGATTCCATGCATTACTAAGAATGAGTATGTTCAAGCCATGAAACGAGCATAATTAAAGATCAATCGAAGTACTTTGAATAGCGCTCTATATTGAAGAGTTTTTATTTCACTCATGAATCATTCTCTCACCTGGTGGAAGCCGATAGGAGTTTCTTAACAGGGGCTAAGCAGCGCTGCCTTGGTCACGTCCTTGGGAATGACACCCGCGTTGACGGCAGATTTATAACACCAGCGCCATTCATCGAAGCCTCCAATCCAATTGCACTTCCAGGACCAGTAAACCCAGCCCCCAGACTTCTCAAAGGTCTTCACCTGGGCTGCCCAATACTTTCGATACCAGTCTGCCTGATCAGATCGCCCCCGAATACCGAACTCGTTGTTGCTCTCAACAGCGTCAGCGACAGCAATAGACCATTCTCCGATGATGATATCCGAGCCACGGTTGTCCTTGCACACTGCATTGATGTAGCCATCCTTTGTTGTTGTGACAGAGGGGTCCCATTTGTAGTAGCGGTGGTCGTCGAAAGACAGGAACTTTTTATCCTGGATATTCGCAGTGGGGTTACCGGATCCCCAGGCTTCGCCCTACGGATATATTAGAAGGGTTATAATGATTGTGTGAAAAAATGTCTCACCATGAACTGAACGTGGAGAAGGTTGGCATCGGCAGTGTTGAGTCGGCGTTCAGCGGCGCGGATGCGCTCCAATGCTTTGGGGTAATAATTGGCAATCATATCCGCAGCCTCAGCAGAGTAACCCGAGGCGTGGACGGGCTCGTTCATGACCTGGAGCATACCGACGTTCCAATAATTCGGAGTAGTGTGAATGCGGTCCGCCATCCACTCGAGGAATTTTATCGCGCGCTCGTAGTTCTCGGCTGTGTAGAACCCGGGATAATCAACACCCTATCTATTGTTAGTTATTGTGACAATCACCAAGATGATCCAGTGGGAGAATTACATGACCGGTGAACTGCTGGTTAGGGTATTGGGATCCGGGACCACCGTGCAAGTCCATGATAACATACAGACCAGCTTCTCTGCACCACCCGACAAGTCTGTCCAGATAGGCAAGACCACCACGGGGATAGTATTCGCCCTGCTTGACAAGATCCTCTTTGATCCAGAAGCCGACGGGAATGCGAACGGTGTTGAGACCCAGGCTGGCAATCTCTTTAATTTCAGCCTGAGTTATCCAAGTGTCCCAGTGCTTCTTGAACGCAGCATCAGCAGCATCTTGGCCCAACTTCTTGACACAAGCCCATTCATCATTGGTATTGGCACATCCCATGCTGTTCCATTCGTCGTTGGCCATCCAAGGCTCGATGATAAACTGAGAGCCGAGATTGACACCCCTGATCTTGCTGGCTCCAGACAACCAGCGCTTGGCCTTGGCACCGGTGGTGTCATTTTCTACCAGACGCGTTAGTACAACACACTCTACTGATCGAGGAACGAGATAACATACCTTGGG
Organism: Clonostachys rhizophaga; assembly: GCA_902077795.2. Lineage (NCBI taxonomy): Eukaryota > Fungi > Ascomycota > Sordariomycetes > Hypocreales > Bionectriaceae > Clonostachys > Clonostachys rhizophaga. The sequence continues at coordinate 60,087 of CABFNQ020000648.1, forward strand.
ACTCGGGGGTCCAAGCCTTGGCCAACGCCAGCAGAAATGAAGCCGTGAAAATGAGACGCATTTTGATATTGCCGCCTGCTTACGAGTATATCCAGCTGTCCGTAATTCGACAACGACCGCACTCCGGCAGATGCTGGCTGTTAAATACCGAGAGCTGTGAGAGCATATTATCCCGCTGTGGGTAAGCGGAGCCGTAATCCGAGAACTCCCCTGCATTCAGCAAATATTTTTAGAAGCCAAACTGCCGGATACATGCAATGAGCGACGAATTTCCCATCGTTTGTTTCATGTCGTCCCTAGCGTGCTACGCTGAGCCGTGTTGAGCGGCTTTGTCAGAAGTTAGATGAAATGAGCTGATCCTTCCATTGTCTTCAGCCCTGTAATCCTTGCTACTTTAGCCTTATACTAATTATTTGATACCTGTGCCTCCCGGTTCTAAGCAATGATGAATGCTCTAGGGCAGACGTGGTATCCCCATTCTGACCGACACAGCCGTTGGCAGGAGTAATAAGATGAGTGACATTACCCCAGCCGTCAGCCGGACCACCATGTCCATGCACATATTTTGTTGATAATCTCGCATTTAAAGTCCATTCTGAGCTTACTAATAACTATGCATACGGCGCGATATTCATATGCCCTAATGAGGGTTAGAAACCAGGCCTGGTCGGTCGGGTCTTAGGATGGCCTTGCCCTTCCTCTCCATTAATACACAGCTGTTCAAACATACGTGACGTGAAATAATTTTCCAATGGTTACTGGAAGCGCTTGGCACTATGCTGGTGAGCGTACAGCTCTATGGCACAGCTGGAGGGAAATTCTCAGCTGTCGGGCTAAATGAGAACTCCTTCACAATACTGGGAGTGTGCAGCCCACCAGACTTTCCTCAATATCAACCTATCGGATTTTGAATCCTACATGTAGATATTAAGAACCCCCCAAGAAATAGACTTCGAGAATAAAGGGCAGAGCTTGCCAATTGACGTCAAAATTGAGATGTTGTTTCATGAGTTGGTCAAGACTTACTCCTTGATCAACTACCCGAATAGTCAATGGTATGTCAATTGATATAGGCACTATAGATTTAGTAAGTGTTTCATGACGCTTATGGCTTATATTGCGTTTCATTTCTAGTCTTGCGATTACCAGGTACAAGCTATTAGTCATGTGATAGTAACATGCTCCGATCAAGCAATTGCAAAGATGGGTGCTCTTGGAAATGCCCTAGTCAAAGTATATATTCGCTCCATCGAACTTTGATGTAGTTGTGGTAAGATCATTGTCTGAAATGGCTATAAACCGCGCCTCATAGCCAAGTAAGTTGCTATAATACCACCACAAGAGAGCCGAATAGGCCTACATAGGTAATTCACCAACTCCACGTGCAATCTGGAGACCAGCGGCGTCTTGGGGAAGATCTGGGCGAAAATCCTTCATCGTTTGCGGTCTCATCTTCCATGGACTAATTTTGCCCTTGATTTGGCCAGGTAAGCTGGGTGGGTGTATCTTGGCAACCAAATCCGACAGGTATGAGCAAGGGAGCGATACACGCAGCGCTTCGAATAAAAGGACTTTAAATACCTATGAGGCAGTCTCCGGATTTAGGGTCTATCCAGTTAGTAGGCGGATTGCATTATACCCACACATGGAAGGTAACAAGGAGAGTGCAAAAGTCCAGAGCGAGGCAGAATCCATCAGCCATGTTGGCGAGGGTGGTGGGCGAGGCCTTTGTTCAATGCAGTCATGCTCTTAACGTAAACACAAAAGATCATTTTTGAAAATCATCAAGTGTATCCAGGTGACTCTAAGATCGCTTACCTTACATGCGTATCATTGTCTTTGGTCTTGTCATTGCTGACTCGAGTGCTGGCCTCTGGACAAGCTAAGGGCGATGGAAATAAATAGTACCCAGCAACAACCGACTTGTGCATACTTATATGCCTGTTTCGACAGTTTTTCACATGTTCTGATGACGAAACTTTGTGCGTTAAGAGTTTGAGGGAGAGAATGATGATGGGCACTACCACCCAAGTAGCAGAGTAAATCAGAACAACCAATAGATAAGAAGTGTCATGGGTAATATCTAAATCCATGTCCTTTGATGACTAACACACCCCGGATACGAACCCGGGCAACTGGGAACAATGCGATGGAGCCTAGAAGCCTAGCAACTAACGGTTATTATGGGTTTGTGCATGAGAATCCGCACGGGCCAAAGTGCTCTGCCTGGTCCTGGGCAGCCACTGCTCACGCCTCAATGGACGTTCGTTGTCATGATGGATGTGCTTTTGCGTTTCCAGGTTGGGAAGTGTCTGTTGTCCATCGATTCGCCTCTCTGGACACGGCTGTGTTGCGTGTGCCGCCTTGTGAAACAGTTATGTATGTGTGGGGACGGAGGGGGCACCTCCATTTTGCGCGCCGTTTCATTTGAGGCTCAATGAGCTTTCGTTTCTCCCCTCTTTCAGCTGTGTTCATTCATCTTCGCTGGACGAGGGCCTGCGCCAACGTTACGCGTCGCTGTCACAATGCCGGGCATCCCAAGAACCAAGGGCTGCACAGTCTGCAAAGTCAGAAAGATAAAGGTAAGGCTGCGCCGTGAGGAAATTGAAGAAATGGAATGAAGAAAGCCTGACTTTGGATGGTGGCACCACAGTGTGACGAGAATTGGCCCAGTTGCACCCCTTGCCGGCGCTCCAAACGCGAATGTCCGGGCCCAACACCGCTTGTCAATGTCTCGTACATCGCTCCTCGAGATGCTGCGCCAGGATCAGCCAGCCATGGCAGCAAGAGAGGAGGGCTGGTCATTCGTGCTGGCCATCGCGCCGCCAGACCCAAAACTCAAGTCAACAAACAAGCCCATCCATCCGGATGCGGCCCTCTCACAACATCGAGATGCCAGGAATCGCGCTGCCTCGGCGCTCTCCGCTCTCATCCTACGAGTCGCCCTGACCAGCTTGCATCGTATCTCACTGCTGTGTTAAATGACGGCACCTACCAGGGTGACCTCGCCCAGCTGGACGTGCTGTCCTTCATCCCTCAACGCCTGCACGTCAGTCCATGCCTGACTGATAGCGTGGCATTCTGGTGTCACTTACAACTAGACACCCGTCGAAAACTCCCAAAGCCCAGCGTCGCAACCTTGCATTACTACAGCAAAGCCCTCCAAAGCCTCCAGAGCACCTTGGAAGGCAAGAATGCCTATCGGACTGAAACGCTGGCGGCGGCGGTCCTGCTCCAGCGAACCACTTTGCCTTTCCACAAAATGGTCAAGTCCGACGCGATTGCACATGCCAAGGGCATCTCAGCTTTGGTCATGCAGAGAGGCCCTCCTAATTTGGATGACGATCTTGATGTCTCGCTGGCTATTGAGTTGTGCTCGAACCTGGTAAGTTCTCATCTTCCCTAGTTAACTTCCTATTTGTGTCCATGAGGCGTTGATTGACTCTTCTCCCTCTAGTTCTGCTGGCATTCTCATGGAGATGAAGATGACACACTTCTTCCCGAGATGGAGCCAGCATCAACCGATGATGACGACCCAGAACCCCCGGCGGAATCTTTGGCAATTCCGGGACAAGAAGTAGTCCGAGAAGCTTTTGTCGACTTGCTGAATACTATACCCGCCCTCAACTCCATCCATGAAAATCCCGAATCCAGGGAGACAGTATCGCTCGAAGCAGCTGATGTCCGTCGACGACTCTACGATTTAAACGCCATCGCGTCTAAAGCGGCTTCCCAGATCAAGAATCAGCTCACCGAGATGGGCCTGATCAAAGTATTACCCGATCCCGAGTCCTTTGTCAAACAAAAATATGAATTCGCCTCAGTCGACATAGCACAAGCTGTTCTTGGAATTTTCATTCTCGAAATCATTGCACCCAGAATGCTGCTTGGGCTCATCTCACTCTGTGATCCCCCAGAATCGGATGACGTATTGCAAAAATACCGGTCTGCCTCCGTCCAACTTTGGATGTGCATCCCGTATTTGGATAGACTGGAACTCACCGATGCGCAGATCATCTCATGCGCCTTCTGCCTCAGTTATGAAGCGGCGGATGCCACCGAGAGGGATCTCGTCGCGGACGTTGCCGCGCGTTACGACACCTACCTCTCGAGGCTGAAGAACAACCGCACCTTGTTGATCGAGCGTTTGATAAGGACCGCAAAGCAATTGACCGGCAGTGCAGACATCATGCCCATACAAGTGCTGATGATTAACCCGACTAAGAAATCACCGCCCACTAAGAAGAGCCAGCCTCGGCGTCCATCTAGAAAGCCACAGTCTGCCCATCTTCTTCACGGCTGCTTGTTCTTCCAGGGGATCTTGAGCCCAGATGACCCTTGATCCGGTTTGCCAATCAGCTTTTACGATGTATAGCACCCTGCCAGGCGGTCAGGTGATGTCGCTGAACGTCTTCAAAGGCGTTCATTAAGCACTTGTACGCAGATACTCAGTATCTCAACAGGTCAAAACTGTAGGGACCTGCCTCGTGTTCATTCAAGTTCCGGCATTGGTGCGGCACGACGTGAGGTTTACCTCCTACAACAACGTTGGTGGACAATCGAAACAAGGTGGCTAACCGGTATTGGATGGTAAGCTACGCTATCTGATCCTAGCGAACATTCGGAGACTATGGTAACTTTATGGCATCAACCTGGGGTATGGCGCCAATAGCGCTATCGGCTACCTGGACCGATCTATACGAAATGACTGAGCCTACCACCTTGGTCTTGATCCAAGATCGGAAAGTTGATGCGCAAGAATGCGAATGAAGCTGGCACCACAACTTCTAAGGGCGACGGCTCCATAAGTTTGAAGAAGAGAAAGCGGTACCTGTGGTCACGAAGAAATGCTTGGTACAGCCGCTTCAGATAATACACTCATTTTAATTCCTTGATTTTCTTTTCATATCCGTGGCTGCTGCTATTATTAGCAGGCCGGTACATATCTCGGGTCTCTCGGCCCCTCCCGTAACTCTCGGCAGTGCGAGTTGATCACATCTCATTGGGCCTCTCTATGTTGATGGGCCAGAGCACATCATCCTCGTGTGGCGAAGTCACAATGTCCCCTCCTTGGCAGCTTGAGCGATGTCACTGTGGAGATAAATTAAAAACTACACGCCCCTGATAGTTCTAGAATCTTAACTCGAAATAAATGCATAGGGTATACTTCGTATATTGCGGGATTCAAAATTGACAGATCCTGAAACCGTGTTTCTCAAACAGCGTCGTATTTTGCCGTAATTATGACTAACGGGCCTGGGGTCTTCATCCTCGCTCCCTCTCACACTCGGTGTGCCATGAATTGCATGACCTGAGCACAAGTCAGGATGAACTGCGTTCCCTATGTATAAACTTGATACTATGATAGTGTTGATTAAAGTACAAACTTAGTCGGCAGCATCAAAACAGTCCACGCAGTTTGGCATAAACATTCGCGTGCTTCGACCATTCATCATAAGATGTCATCAGGAGCAGCAAATCCCACCCCGGCTATGGCATCATCCCCAGGACCCGCTTGAAATGCCCAAGAATAGGTCCAATCACCATCGGAACAGGAACCAGTGAGCCTATCTTTATTACACTCCCGCCAGTATAATTAAACCCCATGGCTTTGCAGATAGACCTACCTAAACGGGAGGATCGAATGCATCTCAATAGGTGAAGGATGTTTTCCTTACTCAGACACCCCTTCTTCCTCTGTTGCAGCCAGATTTTCGACATCTGTTAATTCAATGCCGCCATTGATTCTCTCCAATCGGGAAAGTGTATGGATGTGCAGCCACCTACGAGGTTGCAGTGGCGGATCCTCCCTAATGCCGAATTCTCAGTTTCAGGATAAAGATCATCATATAGTCTCCGCTGTGTGAAGCTTATAAGATCTAGCAGATATTCCCCAAACCTGCCCAGTGTAGTCCGCCATCCTCTGGAATCTTTCTTAGAAACAATTCTGAGAAGTTCGCCGGTCAACTCCGCCAGAGTGCCAACCGAAAAAGAAATCTGTTTCTCGACTGCCCTCTTGAGTCATAATGCGCTACACATTGGCTCCGGCTATTCTAGCCCTTGTCTCGCAAACACTCGGAGCTACCATTGGCACTCGTCAGAATTCCGAGGTCCCCAAAACCGACTTCGACGCAATCATTGTGGGCGGTGGCCCCTCTGGTCTCAGTGCGCTCAGCGGCTTGGCACGCGTGAGAAGAAATGTCCTCCTTATTGATTCTGGAGTCTATCGCAACGGACCGACCCGGCATTTGCATGACCTTATCGGTCTCGACGGTATGAGCTCCCATGCCTATCTAGTACATAGCTAGGATTTAGAGCCCGAACACGGGCCGTTTCTAACAAAAGAGTATAGGTCTGACCCCAGCATATTACCGCTGGCTTGCGCGAGAGCAGCTCGCTTACTACAACACTGTCGAATTGACCAACGGCACTGTGACCAAGATTGAGCCTCAAGAGAATAACACTTACTTTCGTGTGATCACAGACAACCGGGAACCTGTTACAGCCCGGAAGATTGTTCTTGGAACGGGTCTGCGGGACATTTTGCCAGAAACCCCTGGCATTCGCGAGAATTGGGGGAAGGGTATTTTCTGGTGCCCCTGGTGCGATGGTCATGAGCATGCGGATCAGGGACTAGGTCTTCTATCCAGCTTGGAGTCAGTCGCTGGCTTAGTCCGGGAGGTTGCAAGCCTCAACAAGGATGTTGTTGCCTTTGTGAACGGCACAGACACCCCAGAGACGCGCGCTCTAGCTGAGAAGAACTTTCCGGACTGGGAGAAGTACCTCGAGCTGAAGAAGGTGAAGGTTTACAACAGCACCATTGAGCGCCTCGAGCGTCTGCAGAACGCTACTCTTGGTGACCCAAGTCTGCCTACCTACCCAGAGCATGATAAGTTCCGTGTGCACCTGGCCGATGGAGAGAAGGTCGAGAGAGATGCATTCCTCACCAACTACGATGATGAACAAGCGAGCACAGTTGGCCCTGACCTAGGTGTTCGGTTGGATGGCGGACGCCTGGCCGCTGACAATTCGAAGGGCCTAGCGACAAACATTCCCGGTGTATATGCCATTGGGGACGCTAATGCCGATAATGTGACCAACATCCCGCATGCTCTTTTCACCGGCAAGCGTACCGCTGTCTATCTCCATGGTAAGACATATGCGCGAAATTAAGTTTTAGAATCATAGAAACTAACAGGGCCGTAGTGCAACTTGAGCGCGAGAATGCACTTGCTGAACTTGAAGCTTACAAGGGAAACCAAACACTGGCCGAGAGAGATTTCAGCGACGACGATCTTCGTGCTGTGTGGAAGCGAATGAACGGCGAGCCAGGCGACTTGCTATACGCTGGCGAATACCGTCAGTAACTAAGTTCCGAGGATGACCTCATAATATCTTAACTCATGAGATCTCGTTCGTTTATACTTTGTCAAATGGAGACGGTGGTGCCTAGGCTTTGGGACAAAACTTATGTTTTTGGTATCTTTCTTCGACTGTATTATGCTTGAGGAAGAGGAAGTTATTAGAAATGCCCCAAGGGACATATAATAGTTTTGTTCCAGTTTCTGAAACCATGTATTATTCATCTGCATTACCCAATGATTAGCTCGCGCATACAGGAAAAGCCTTGGCTCTTTAGAGCCCTGCGGTCTTCAGAATCCCTGGCTTCCTAGCCTCCAAGATCGGTACAGTTTGCGACCATACCCTCTTCTGGACTTCATCTCCCAAGTCAGTATAAATCCAATCCTCCACGTTCTGATTTTTTCCATCGCTCTGGAACTCTCCAAGCGAGTCCTCAGGCGCGGACGCAGCCAGCACCAAACACCGACCGCCCACTTCTCCCGTCCGTCCCAAAAGCTTATACATGAGGCGAAGCCCCAACGAGCTACTCTCGCGGCTGAGAGTGCTGTAACAGAGGCCTGGGTTGACAACGTTGAGGATAACTGGGTGAGCATTGAAACCGGGGCCCGACTTCAGCATCGCCACAAGTTCGCGGACCAGGAGAATCTCCAGGAGCTTTGTCACTTCGTATCTTTTCTGTCCATTGTACGACTCTTCTTCGTTCAACCGCGCATAAAGGTCAGAGGCGTTGATTTCTGGGAAGGTGGTCAGGCGGTGGGCCTCTGAGCTCACAACCGTTATATGCGGCATCGAGTCCGGAAATTCAGTCTTCGTTTGGTGGAGCTTTGGTAACAGCCCCAACACCAGAAGGAACGTATTCAGCACATTTACTTGTGTCGTCTGCTCGTGGCCCTCGACGACCTTGAAAATCTTCGTGTTGATACCTGCGTTCAACACGACGGCGTCGAGGCGTGGCAGCTCCGTCAGAACCCGCTCCATAAAGTCAATAGTTGACTGGTTGCTCGCCTGGTCTAGTGGCCAGACTTCGATGGCGTCGGCATCATTTCGGCCACCAACACTTTTCAGGATATCCTCCTTCGCTGCTTCACCTTTGGCAATAGTCCGGACCGCAAGGATCAGTTTAGACGCATTGAGTCTATAGAAGTGGCGAGCAGCCTCAAGCCCTAGCCCAACGTTTGAACCGGTGACTATGACCGTCTTTCCGGAAAAGGAAGCCTCGGGATAGGGAGGAGTTACGAAGAGCTGGGAGTGTAGAAAGAGGCGGAGGCCAACCCCAACGTTTGGCTGAATCTGGAAAGTCTTTGCCATAGCGAAAACAAAAGAGTGCTGCTAGAAGGAGCTTGTAAATCAATGGCTTAATACGAATTTGCATTTTCGACTAAGTTCCAGTCGCCATTTAATACTTCTTGAGCAAACATCGCCGTACCAACAACCTCATCATGATGCCTTTACCTCTTGTCCCGATTAGGAATTTGTTCAAGGATTCCAGCAGACCCGTTTAATTTATCCACATGAAAATGGAAGATGGCCTGAAACTAGGCTGTTCTAGGAATGTGTTCGATGGATTGCACCATGACAAATCTGCTGACTCGTGAGATTGTAGCCCCAGATGAATCTTGATTCCTGAATCATCTGTCTCTCGTTGTCATCCTCTGCATCAACACATTCTACTTTCGGAAAATGTCTTGACATTGAACCGGCCAAGCCATTATTCGAGCGCTATCCACTGCCGAGCACATTACAGCAGGGTGGGAACCTGATGGAGTCGACTGGGTTTCTGCCTGGTCTGCACTTCATCGTCACCAGCCATCCGCAGGACGCGACCACTTCAGATACACTACGTCAGATCCGGTCGCACGCAGCCAAAGAAACGCGTTCGCGCGCGCGTAGATCGATCAAAAAGCCGGCCTTCGGTCCTCGAAGGAAAGTCAGGCCCCGTCCGAAGATAGATGAGAGCACGCATGACCCTCAGGGCCTCAAGAAACAGGCATGCCTCGCTCCAAAAATTGAAAAGGGCCGAGAGTCTATTGACCAAAACGCAATTGATCTCCCTACCATAGAGTACTTCGACCCATATCAGTCTGCAAAACTTTCCCGTGACGTGGCATGCTTAGGTTCCGTCCGGCCCTTTTCCGATATTGAGAACTTCTTGTTTGATCACTGTACGCCCATCCTTGTTAGCAAGATGCTACTCGCCAACTAATCTTACCACCTCAACAGATATCAATTTTTTCATCCCTTTTAGTATTGGCAGCTGCCACAGGAAGAAGAACCCAAACCTCGTCGCCATCCAGATGAACCACTGGGTTCCATTTGCTCTAACAGACGTGGGTCTCATTGCCGCCGTGTTCTTACAATCTTGCCGCAGCCTTGCATCATTAGCCACGACAAGTGCTTATGAGGATCTGTCGACGAAGTATCGGCTTCAATGCATCCGGTCCACAAACGCCTCCCTATCCAGAGCAGTCACACAGGCCAATGATGCGACCATCAGCAAGGTAATGATATTGGCATCCGAGGAGGTTCGTGCTTCTACCTCAGACTGGATATAGAATGTGTACATTCAATCTTCTAACATGTTTTTTTTACAAAGTTTGAGCGTGGTAATTTCGACGGATGGAACACGCACTCTGTTGCCATCTCTCGTATGATTTCTATGAGGGGAGGGATTGATAACCTTGGAGTCGGTGGGCTTATGAAGGAAATTTTAATTAAGTAATAGTCTCCCAATTCTCCCCTTGCCTCTTTTCTATATTAACTAATTCAAGCACACCGTACTGCTACGGATTTTCGGATGAAGATGGTTAGAGACCGATACGTTAAGTCCGTACCTCATTAGAACCACAGCGAGCTACGAAAAGCACAATGCACATATATGAATTGTTCTTATTGCTCTCGATCTAACTGTTGTTCGAGTTCATCATCACCTGGCTCCATGTTCGTCCACAAGCGTTGTAAATCTCCTCTGAAGGCTCCGGCCGCAGAAAACGTAGTCTCTATCCTCCCCAGCAGCGTTGAAACCGTCTCCCTTTGCGAACTGCTTCTTGAACGTGCCCCTGCAACCCGCAGTGGGAATAAAAGAAGGACAGCAGATATTCTTGACCTCTCAAGTACGACCTGGCTTAATTCTAGAATACAGCGCACGTGAGCTTGGATATCGTCCTCGGTCAAGGTTGGAAGCAAAGCTCCCAGATCAACCCAGTAATTAATCTCGTAGTCAAAGACCCCAGAGAGATAGATGCTTGTGGCAGCTTGAAAAACAGATGCCAGGAGATCAAAGTCATCGAAATTTGAGCTTCGATTATGGCGGCCGTTGCTCATATGTTCAATGCTCTCAGTCTGCCACACGTTTAGAGCATCACGCAGTAGAAGGCCCTCAATAGCAATATCGCGCGCTTCTTCCTGCTGTGAACCCTCATTTGATGAGCGAAACTGCTTGACGTGTATATATTCGGCGACCCTGGAGCTTGTTAGGATATCTTTCATGTGTATTTCGGGTTATCAGGACACCCACCGGGAACGCAGCGATGCGCAGCGCAGAATGATGTCAAGTAGATCATCGAAAGGATGTAGATTTCCAGGATTAATGGTGGATTGGACCCTCTTGGAGAAATCAACCCACTCGTCTTGCATTAAGAAACTGTAATCATTGAAAACAATGGCTCTGCAGACCTCGAAGATCTTAATTTCCATGAAAAACCTTTGTGGTAGCGAGCCTACACATGCATGTGGCCCGATGGCAACCAGAGCTTTTGACGTTCCGTGAACAAGATGTTGCACCCAGCGTTGCCCCGACGAATCGACCATGAGCTTGCGACCATATTAGCATTATTTGCCGGAAATTACGCTGATTAAAATTGCAGAAGCACGACTAACCTCAAACAGCCCCAAGAGCATGGTTGTCCACAATACCGCCAATTGTGGTTCCGGGGTTTGAGTTTGATACTCGATCGCGTTCCGTAGACCAATGACGGCTTCATTGTAAAATGTGAGGGCCAGACGATAATTAGCAAGCCGGTGGTTGGGGTTTAGTTTGGTCGCTGTGAGTGCGCCCAATGCCAGAACAGACTGCCTGAGGAAGATCCCCGATGATGAGGATTGCACCATTTGCTTGATATCAAAAGACAAGATCCCTTGCTGGCTAAAGGCATTCTTCTGAAGAAATTTATCCCAGTACAGAAGAAAGTGGGCATTGGGATCGAACTGGGGGTCGACCCTTGGTGAATCAATCAACCTTTTCCGTGGAACAAGACTGTTACTGCCAGTGACCACCTTGCGAGACCCCTGGTCAATTATGATGTTGAAATGCTTTCTCTGCGGGGCAGGATAAACGCATTTGAAGCCTCGTTTTTGGCAATACGTGCATGGTCTTGTCCCTGAACACTGTGGAGGGTGAAATAAGGTCAGCTGGTTCAGCACCGCAGGCCATAATTCCCCAGGGTCAGGGTCTCACCTTCACATGCTTCAGGACACACGTCTCGCAGCGAAACGTTTTCTTGCGGCTGTCATTAGGTCCGATGGGCATTTTTGCTCCCTCTTGCATTCTGCTGGGATATTGAGAACAACAGGAATGGAACATAGACTGCTTAGTCCTTTTGAGGCATCAACTGAGCGACATGGTGTGTATCACGCTATTCCTGAAGAAGAAATAATTGTACGGCGCTAGGAGCCAGAATTGCTTCAGACTTTTTATTGGTCCAGGGTCCAAAGCTCACCCCGTGAATGTTGAGGTGCTGTGGCTAAGCACAGTGTGGCTGGTGTGTATGTGTAGTGTAGCTTGTGCCGGAAGACCAGCGGGGAATTCAAAGGAATCAACTGTAACTCACGCTTCATACATCATGCACTGATCTGCTTCTATGTAGAGGCTGGTCTACCGATGGTGAATGCCAGCTTAGAATCGTCGGGATCTAACGTTGATCCGCCTGCCTCGGTGTATGTTGAGCTGTAGACTGCTTGTCTTATCGTCATTAGCAATGTAGCGGATGGTAGGCACGCTTTTAAGATCAAACAATGGCCAAGTTGCAGTTAAAGGATGGGTATTATTTTATTTATAACGTTTTATATACCTATACATCTGTACGTAGAGTCGATAAGCCTCAAGCAAATGGAATGCTAAGTCTACGGTCGCCTGTCTAGGGTAACTGTCGGATCTAAGACGTGAACGGGCTTCCCGCTAGAGCCGTTTCTGCAACTGACAAAGCCCAAGTGTTAAAAACGGTTGATAACACGTGACACCGCGCCATCGCAGCCTTACCCAAAATGGAAGCGCGTTTCAACAACCCAAACTTTTCTCCGTTCCACACCAGATACACAATTATTACCAAACCTGCAGCAAAACCCCTGCTGCGATCGTTATTGCCATGGACCAGCCAAGACATTCCAACCATCAGCGGCGGCGCGGATTTCGCGGCAAGAACAATATCCGGCCTCGGAGAGCTCGCACTGATGAGAACCGCACTGATGCTGCTTCGTCGCAAACTGCAGCAACTGCGCCTCCTCGACAGGCCAAGCAGGAGGAGGATACTGTGATGACTGGCGCAACACCAGAGGTCACGGTGCCCTTGGATGATGCCAAGTTTTCCGACCTCAGAGGATCCAACCTTGTTCATCCCACCTTGATTGAGACCATTACGAATGATCTCAACTTCTCTCATATGACGCCTGTTCAGGCTGCCACACTTCACGATTTGCTTCCCCCAAGCCGCAGTGACTGTCTGGTTCAGGCAAAGACGGGAACTGGAAAGACCCTTGCATTCCTACTTCCGGCGTTACAGACACTCATCACAAACCACCGAAACCAGGCTGAGCGAGGCTCGCCTGCAGTGTCCTTGCTGGTCATCTCCCCGACTCGAGAACTTGCAATGCAAATTGCACAGGAGGCTACGAATCTTCTCCAGCGGTTTTCCAACTTCCATGTTCGTCTTGCCATTGGAGGCACGAACAAAGATCAGGAAGAGAGACGGATCCTTCAAAGCTGCAATGTGCTTGTTGCTACTCCTGGTCGTCTCCTTGATCACATGGCCAATGAGGATGTTTTGTACACGTTTCGCAGTCTCGAAACCCTCGTCCTCGACGAGGCTGATAGACTACTCGACATGGGCTTCTCCAAGGCTCTGAGGGAGATTGTCAGCAAGCTTCCTAACAGGAAGGAGGTGAACAGGCAGGGCATGCTGTTTTCAGCCACAATCGCCCAGCATGTTCACCAAGCTGCCGATCTCGTTCTTTCTCCTGGGTACAAGTTCATCTCAACCGTCCCTGCTGGCGAGGCCAACACTCATCAACGTGTTCCGCAACTCCTTATCAAGGTCGATAAATTCAGCAGCGTCGGCGCGGCTGTGGTTGGCTGCATTCGTGAAGAAGCCAAGCAACATCAAGACTTCAAGGTCATCATCTTTGCTCCCACTGCTCACTTGGCAGACTTCTACGGGCACATAGTATCTCAATTGTCTGATATGCCACCCGTCTCAATCCTCCATAGCCGGATTTCTCAGAGCAAGCGCACCAAGACCACAAATGAGTTCCGCGATGCCAGGTCAGCCATCTTGGTCGCCACGGATGTTATTGCACGCGGGATGGATTTCCCGGGCGTCACTACTGTCGTCCAAGTCGGCATTCCCTCCGACAAGGAGAGTTACATTCATCGTCTGGGGCGTACAGCACGCGCTGGAGCGGAAGGGCGAGGAATCTTCATCGTTACCGAGGCAGAGTCCTGGTTCCCAAGATGGACATTGAAGGAGATTACTTTTATCCCACACCCTGCTGATGTATCTGCATTGGCAGAAGTTGAAGCAATTGCTACGGTCATGGATGAAACCGACAGAGCAAGGATTTATCAGGCATGGCTAGGATATTACAAGAATCACCTCAAGGGTTTCAAATGGACTAATGAAGAGTTGGTGGCTCAGGGTAATACGTTTGCCCATGATGGCCTGGCGTGCCCTGAGACGCCGCCCATTGCGAAGTCAACAGTGGGCAAAATGGGTCTGAAAGGCACCCGAGGTTTGGTTGTTGTCCCGGACCCCCCGAGGGCTCGAAGTGGTAGGGCACCGCGAGGACGGGGTAATCGTTCTTGATTATGAAGGGTATGTACGGCTGTAGTGTATAGACAGGTAACAGAAGAATGAATACAAGATTCCAAGCTATGATACCATTGTGCAAATTCGCAGAAGCGGTTGTCTATAGGTGATATGTTTTCTGAGATCGAGTTGACCATAAAAAAGTAGTCCAATATTATACACTGGTTTTAATCGTGGCAACGGAACAAAAAGTGAAAACCTTCAAGGTGGTGTGCCATTGTCGTCTATATAGTTGCATGGTCCTTCGACAGCTAACCACAACAGGCGGCAAGGTAAGCAAATTTCAAGCTAAAAACAGCTCCACGTGGGTGTTGATTGCCTGTAATTTCGGCACAAGGATAGGGGAGAGTTCCGCCTCGGATGAGAAAATCAACGATTGGTGCAGCGATTATTAGACAAAGCAGGGTTATTAATTAGAAGTAAGCTAAGGTAATTCTCTATTATTTTCTCCTTGTGGTTGCCCACCAATTCTACTATCATAATTCCTCGATTATATTAGATACCATCAACGGCAAAGGGTTAAGTAAAAAGGACAAGAGGCCAGCCCCTCTCAAAGCAAAGATGAAAAGGAAGTTGAAGGGTGGAAAAGCCCAACTTGGCGTGCGATGACGTGGCATACCGGCGGGTTTTTCTTTTAAGCGCTGGACGATGAGGAGCTTGAGTCAATGTCCTCCCCATTCACCGCTGGATTATACCTGGGGCAACTGGAGCTCCAGAAGCAGTTACCTCCGAGCATGAATCCCGTGGCCTTGATGTACTTCTGGATTTTGTGCGAGTTGCCGGAGCGCTTTTGCAACTCTAGCCCTAGCCGCCGGGTTTCCTGCTCGTGATGTATCACCAGCCCCTTGACGAATACAATCGCATCGTTCTCACACAAGCGGCAGGATTCCATAATCACCGGAATAGCGTTCCACTGACGCTCACCACGATCATTTCTTTCCACATTCCATGAATAGAGATCGTTTGTGAGTCCCATGGCGCGACCTGCGGAAAGTGCAAACTCGTGACACATTTCCTGCTCGGCTTTGTCGAGTGTGATGCCCATTGTCCACAACATGAAACTCTCCATGATCCTAGATCACACATTAGCGTTTCGGACATTTTTCTCAAGATAGTAAAGACTAGACTTACCAAAACCCAACGTTGAGGATCCTGTACTCAGTATACTCTGCGATGTTCGGAAGCTCACCGCCCTTTTGGCTGTCATAGTTGGCCAGGTATGACTTCAACGCATCAATCACACGTGGTGTACCTTTTGGGTCTAGCTTTGACATCCGATCGCCGAATTGCTTGAACAAACCGGCGATAACGGTCTTCCGACTGGGTTTCTCTGTGTCCTTCGCCGATCCGAAGGAATCTCGTAGACTGGCATGAGTCTGCAACGCTTCGGTGTGAGGCACATCTTCGATGAGGTCTACCCAGTCACATGTTAGAAAACCTGCCTTGTGAACAAAAGGGGTGTGTGGTTAGATAACTTACCGTCGTAAAGCCAAAGTGTTTCGATGATCTCGGTGGCTAGCTTGACACGTTCCGTCTTGCCATATGGCCAGCACAGGGCAAAGAAATTACCATCTGGCCCGGCAGAGTGGGTTCGAAGATCCTGCCCTGGCATCAGGTCCAGCCACGCTTTTCGTGCGGCTAGGGCTCCTTCTTCGATTTGGGCCTCGGCACGGTGTCGTGCCACCGGGAATGTGGTAACGCAGGACGGAGAGGAGGACACAGAAATGGGCGTCCATAACGAACGTTTAGAAAGGGTAGAGGCAAACTTTCGGGATGGAATAGAGCCCTCCTCTATGTGCTTTGAGGAGTGGTTGGATAGGGTCAGCATGTTGAGAGAGGTTGTGATGTGTACGATATGGACATAAATGTCTTCACAGATGCTGAATATATGACTCTTGAGAAGCATTGGTCGCTGTATATTGTTTTGCAAGAATCGAAGGATAGTCCGCCTCTTATAGGAACCCAACCAGCCGGTCCATGAGATGCAGTACCCCAACCCCAAGCTTTGATCCGAGCTATGATCCAATCTGTGCTTTTTTGCCTCGACATCACACTGACCGCTGTAACCCTGCTTTGTGTAGCTGGTAGTGATAGAACCGCACCGCGTATGCTAATTTTTCACGTTAATCCGAGCCCCTATCGGGGGTGTACCTTGAAGCCCAAAATTTGGATGATGTTCAACGGTCGGTGCGAAGTCCAATGAAAGAGAGCGCAGGCCAGCCAGTGGATACGATTTCAGCACAACGGAATCCCCGGCCCGGAGCTTATGACAGGAGTCGTAGGCTAACGTGGCTTCTCTTGTCCCATCGAACGTCATAGAGTCTTCCGTTTGGGGGCCGATTGGCCATGCCCTGAGATCTCGGCTGGGTATAGACCCTGGTTCGGTCTCCCAAGGCCACGGTCACGGTATGGACATCCCAAATCACAGCACGAGGCAACGCTGTCCCGGTACTCCTAAAGCAGTAAGGATCCACTGATTTCAGGATTCCATTCTTCTAGGCTCAGGGATTGAGACGAATGCGTTTGTACGAGGTATGGGTCCTTTGAATCACGGTATTCGGCAATACTTGAGGGAAGCCGTATCTCCTATTCGTTATTCATTTTCACAAAACGAAACAAATGGGTGAATTTCCAAACTCGTGGCCCATAATCCTTCACAAAATCAGCTTCAGGTCGGTCGATGTCGCCTGCTAGTGGTCGCATAACGAACACAACAGATGTCACACCTTATCAAGCACATTATTGGGCGAAGAGTTGGGGCTAGACGGTGTGCCGAAAGAACTTTTGTATTAAGACTGATCTGCATTCACGTGGAAGTGTTTTTGATCATGGGAATGGACCACGTTGTTGGTTCGTTGTTGGTTCATGTGTGATCGTGCTGCATGATCGACACCCAGTCACAAGCGCCGTGGCAATGATTGGACACCGTTGAAGCACGGCGGCAAAGGCACTGCAGTGAGAGGGGCTGGGGGAGCGCGGAGTCATATGACGGATGGAAGTTTTCTCGAAGGCACACCGATAAATTGGACTCGTGTGAGAGAAGTTGCTCGGGTATGGGCCGGGGTTCAGCCCCAAGAAATCCTTGTCGTCAGTTTTTAGGATAGGCACCAGCCCTCAGAATAGACCACACAGCCTATAATATCGGGTGTCTAGGACACATCCGCGGTGGCGGGGAGCGGCTCGGCGGATACTTGCCCGTTTCCAAGTCAGCCTCGCTTAGAGGCCTGGCTCAAGTGTGGGCTCCAACCCTGGATGGATAACCCTGTAATTCGCAAAACTTGTTGCCATATTTGTGGATGCGCTTTGAGAGAACACGATAATTATTGTGATCACCCGTTGCAACCTGAAAGGGGTAATCCAGCGCATGCCCGATGTCGTTCGATGGCGGTCAGGGTGCCTGCGTGCGCTACTCCGGGAAGATTTTTCAGCTTGAAAGCGGCATAGTTCCACCCTTTGCTCATTTTCTAGAGTCTCTGTGCAATCCTAGCAGTATCATCTCTAGGTGGTATATTGCTTCCATTAAAAGGAGTAATAATGATTCAACGGAAAAAGGTTTTACCAGTCATGGTGTGGTGTGTCTAAATACTTCTAAGACCATTCTCAACGACGCCCAATAGTGAAATTTGGAGCCTCTCGCCTCTTCCTACTTACACCTCAACGTCGGTGACAGTGTATTTTGGGCCCTTGGCGAACTTGTCCTGAGGAACGATGTGCTCCTCGCTTGTGTTTTGTTGTGTGTCCTGGATATCACTAAGCTTGATGTTCGGGCCCATTTCAATCCGTGAATTGGCGCTCTTTTTATAAGAACGACCCTGCGACCCGATCGAACCCCATGGAATGAACTTCAGCAGAGGTCGCAACGCGGCAAGGGAGGCAGTGAAGATGGTAAGTCCCAGCTCAGTGATCGAACTGATAATAGAAGTTAGCATGAGTTATCTAACACACATTGTTGTTATTTGGTAGCTGCTGGTACTCACAAAACAAATGTTACAAGGTAAGCGTTGGCAGCTTCGACACCAGTTGGGGACTTCATGTTGGCGACGTCGAGCAGATATTTCAGCCGCAGGACGGTTGCAATGGAGCTCCTAGTCACCTGGGTTAGAGAGCTGTAACAAACTAACTGATTCCAGACCGTGCTTTTACTTACACTACTCCCATTCCGAGAAGGAATATTACCGATGCCTTCATCTTTGGGCTTAGCTGAACGCCTCGTAGTAGGAAGACTGGAATAATCTGCAAAGGTAATTGTTAACATCATCTGACGACTCCCGAGAGCAAGAAACACCATTGTACTAACAGCGTAAAGAAAGCTAGACGCGATGTCCATGGACGAAATGGCATATCCGACATTTCCCAACGTCTTGGCCGACATACAAGTCCCTTCACCCACTCCCCAAGCAAGGGATAAAGGCCGGCACTGCAGTCCAACCATTACGCTCGTTACTGTTGTCCATACCGCCATGATACCGACCGACGCTTCCAATATTCTTCGAATCACATTGTTACTGCTAGCGAGACGATAAAGCACGAGCGCCACGCTGACTTTGGCAACAAACACGAGAATCACGTATTCGATGGTCGAAATAACGAAGAACTATGCGGCCGATTAGAATATACTCCAACGTTGAGCACCGGGAGACCAAACCAACCTTGACGGCGGTCACAACATCATAGTCTGGGTTGGGTGAATCATCTCCATATCCAGCCTTGACTGATATAAAGGTGCAGGTGCAGAGAATGATAAACCCAGCCTGGTGATCTGTTAGCTGGTGCTGTGCGAACCAAAGGGACAGCAAGGCATTGATTTCTCACATGAGCCAAGACCATGGCATAGTCGTCGTATCCGAAGGACTTGCTAATCATCGTCCGCACGTACACTCTTAAGCCTACGCAGAGCGTATTGACGGCTAAGAAGACGATCATCGCCGGCTGGATGCTGTCTCGAGCCCACATTGTGCTTGTATTTGTACTATACTCGCACTCCGGTATCCAAGATTGATGTTCAGGCAAAGTCTTTGGGCTTCACGGTTGCAAAAAGTAGAACATGGCCATCAACGAAGAAGTCGAAACAAAAAAGAGGTCTCGCGATGCTGCTTTTCAGTCAAAACTCCAATGCTACGCTGTAGGGGTGCTCCTGCAGCTCGCATGTCCTCTCGTGGATTCGCCGCTGCGGGTTCGTTGTGATGAACCAACACTGAAATGAGTTCCAGCCCCTTGTGTCCAGTTAGCGAGCTCAGCTTGGAAGAGATGTGCATCTCATCTCCTCATTCCTGCAGGTCCGGGCCAGGGGGCGGGGAGGAGCGTTGGATCCCGCAAGGGCTGAATCCATGATCATTGGGCTGCATACGGCAATCGAAACAGAAAGTGGCGAAATTTACGACCGGAGAGCTGAGACAACTTATTGCAAAGTGATTACATTGGTTCGTCGCAGGTTATATTCCCCGCAATTAAGAGCTGTTGGTTGACATGTCGGCAGTGATTTGCAATCGCCGACGATGTTATCACCGATGCCGCAGAGCGATCCGCGCCTTTGCTTTCCGCATCAGACCACCACGACCGACCGCAAATGGCTCGCCGTTTAGATGAATTATTCTAAATGCTGATGCTTCATTGGCTTTTGGGAGAGATCCGTGATGCTTTGGACGGTATTCGAGGACTCTGCGCCTCTGACCTGCATATCAGACCTGCATATGATTTTCGCTCTGCGTCTACATGCTCAGGCTCCCGACGCAGATTCAGCGAAGTGCGTCCAGTCTTGGCCAAGCAGTGAGACAATATCTCCATACGCATCCAAATGGGTCTGCTGCAGGTGGGATGGAGTGCCCCTGTCCCCCTGCAACTTGGATGTAACCTCCCAGGTTGTTGCCCTGTTGGTGCATAGCAACAGGACCACGCCACGTTTCTGGAGACTTCACAACATGCATTGCTCTCAGAATGGAAAGTGTTGCCCTCTGAGTCTGATATTCGAGGACTCATTCCATCTGCGGGAGTAGAACTCGTCAGTGACGTTTATACTCAAAGAATCCGCTGCTATTGACGTGATGGCGATCTTATATCTAGCCAGGAAGTGCGGAGCGGGCCACGCTCGGCTCGGGCAATCCCGTTAGAAACTAAGCCGAAGAAGTAGCCCTTGGACCAACGCTTACTGGCCATCCTGGGCAGCAGGAAATTGGGTTACATATGTCTTTCATAATGGCTAGAATAAACCCCCTTTTCATAAGCATGAACCAAAGATCCCTTACTGCTTGCATCACGCGCGCGGATCTCATCAGCTGCCATAAAAGTACGGGGTACCTCATGCAGCGAATATAAATTCCTCCGAATGAGCCCTTTTTCTGTCACCAAACCAGCAAGCTAGATCTCAATCATCTCATATCGCCATCCCACCTCACTTCAATCAGAATGGCCGAATCCGTCGCACTTATGACCTCTATCGCCGACTCGGCAATCACTTCGAAGATACAGGCCGTGTCTCTTGAACCGGAGCTTCCGGTCAGACCCGGAGATGTCACTGCTGACTGGCTCTCACGCGTCCTGGCCCGCAAGGTCAAGACCGCGACGATTGACAGGATCATGCCGGGCACAGCCACCAAGGTCTTTGTGACTGTCATGTTCGATGAAGCTGGCGCAGGTCCTGTTAAGTTATGCGTCAAGGGAGGGTTTAACCCCGACCTTATCCAGATGATGCCCTTCGTTGTCATGATCTACCAGCGTGAGGTTGATTTCTACAACAATGTTGCCCCGCTGCTCGAGCACATGGACCTTCCAAAGTCCTGGTGGGCAGAGCACAGTTCCGAACAGGGAATCATCATCATGGAGGATCTGGAGGCTGCTGGTCACTCTTTCGGAAGTCCCTCCAAGTCTTGGTCAATGCCCAGTGTGCTCACAGGCATTGAACAGTTGGCAGCACTGCACGCCAGGACCTGGGGTGTCAGAAATGCTGACTATCCATGGCTGACGTCTGATTATGACCAGGCGCTTCTCCACCTCATGCAGACTTACGAGCAGGTGGTCCATTCTCCAGGTCGGCCGACCATCCCTGAGTATATGAAGGACCAGGATCGAATGACGGCCGTTCTCAAGAAGCATTACGCCTCCCGCAACCCCAAGTTTAACTGCCTTTTGCATGGAGATAGCCATGTCTCCAACACGTATCTCGTCAACGGAAAAACGCGGTTCCTTGACTGGCAGATGATCCACATCGGCTCCGCGTTTCATGATGTGGCTTATTTTATTGGCGGCGCGCTTGATATCCAGACGCGTCGGCGCCGTGAGTTTGATATTCTCGAATATTATCTTCGTACCCTAGAGAAGCTGGGAGGACCGGTTCTCTACCTGAAAGATGAAGATGTCATGTTAGAGTATAAGAAGTCCTTCTTGGCTGGGGTCGGACCGATGATGTGTCCGTATGAGATGCAGCCCAGGGAGTGGGTATTTCCCATGGCGGAGAGATATGCTGCTGCCCTGCATGATCACAATGTCTTGCAGCTTGTCGAAGCACTCCCATAAGGTTGGTGCAAGATACAGGTATGCGCCAATCCAACTTGACCTTGCGGTCCTAGCTTACTCATTGCTGACACCCTTCACTTTCTAGGCTTGGGAGCGACTTTTGAAATGATTTTTGATGCGCGGTATTAGGAGTATTGTGGGAGTTATTCTTGTAGAGCATTTGCTCGCCTTTGTGCATTCTATGCAATATGACTTAGCCAGCTCTGGTCAAATTACCCTTGTATATAGTGTTGTTTTAATTTTCCAGAACTGAATCTCAAACTATTGATTGACACTGATGAGTAGTAGAAAAGCTGCGCCATGTAAAACACGAAACACACAACCTTGTAGTCAGGGGTGGCGGAGAACCGACCGTCCTTAAAACCGACCTCCCGCTGACCCCCCCGGTCATTTTTCGAAAGGCTTCTAGCCTATTTGTATATAGTGTATATTCTGACCATTGCATTAATATTTATGAACTGAGGTTTTGAGCCAGTCGGGTGATATGTTCTTACATGGGTCGGTTATTCCCCCCTAACTTGGTATACGTACGCGAACGAGGCGTGAAGCAGATGCAGGGCTCGTTACCATCTAGCCAACGTACTATGGTAAACAAATCTCATCATGATCACATATGATATATTATTAATCAAGATGGATGCTGAAAGCGTCTCTTCAGAATTTCATATTCCCCACATAAGGCTTTGGGCGTTGTAACTATCAACTCTTACTACATACACCTGGTTTCTTGATCATTGACAACTATCCGGGCTAGTTATAGGGTAACAGGCGCCTACTAGCCATCTTGAAGAATAAGGGGACCAGTAGTGATGCGATTTGTTAAGTCGGGTCAGTGGCATGGGGAGGCTATTTCCATACGAAAAGTGTGTCTGTCATGCGGCTTCTGGTGCCAAGTTGAACTTTATTATTGGGGAAGATTGAAGCCTATAGACAGTCTCTTGATCTCTAATCTAAAGCTAAAATCGAAGATGCGATAGAGTAGGCGATTTTCTAATAGCGAATACATAAAGGAGGTAAGTTAATCAAACATTCAGATATTACACAGCCCTCAGATACATCCCGGGGGAACCCATAGCACGTCTGCGCCCGGATCTGCTTGCCGATCGGATATCGGTGTCTGTCTCCTTCCAAGCGGGTTTGCCGGGCTATGGCGTACGTTTTAATAGTGTCCTCACTTGAACTAGTTGGAAATTTCCTTGATCTTGACTCCTTCATTTTTCTCCATACCAAGATCTCCCTCGACAATGGTCCCGTCAGACTCATGACCTGCGTTGTTGAGAGTGGAATCGGTGTCCATGGCTTCCTTCCTCCTAGCATCAAGAGCCTTCATGTCGATTACCGGGCCGGTGAACGAGTTCTTCTTGCCCATGAACCAGAACACGAAAATGGAAGCTGTTGCCACGGAGACCACGATGGGGACGTAGTTCATGTTCATGGCTGTGATGGGCAAGGTAGTCGGGAAGCAGAAGAGTATGTTGAGCCCGAAAACCCACAGCACAGAGAGGGCGTTAATAATGACGCCGTATCTCCCAAGGTTGAACCAGCGTGGTGGTAGTACTCGATCCCGACCTCGGAAAAGGACGATGGCTTGTGGAAGAACAATTGAGGTCTGGATAAAGATGATGGTCGCGTTGACCATCGCAGAAAAGGCTGTTGTCGACCCAAGGAAGATGAGACCGTACGCCTAGATGACATCGCGGTGAGCTTTCAGTCAGCTAGACAGTGTTAAGGGCGTTTCTTACCGTTATGAATGATGCCGATAAAAGCATTGAATTAACCGGGACATCGAACTGGGGGTTGACCTTTTGCCAGAGATGTGAGAATGGAAGAACGTCGTCGCGCGAAACTGCCCAAACTGTGCGTGATCCTGTGGTAGCTGGAGCGGACAGAGAAGTTAGCGGGTTGTGTAAGGTGGCAGCCAATGTCAGAAACTCACTAGAGGCAATCAAGGTGCTGAACTGGAACATTGAAAAAACGCCCAAGAGCACCGAGGCGGCTAATTTCGACTCAGTTGCCTGTAGGTAAATCTCAAATAGAGGCAGGCCTGTGGCAGTATTCAGAACCGAGTCGATATCCTTTATAGCGTAGAGTAGAGCACCCGCAAAAGGGAATGCTGTCAGAAACCCCGTGACAACTGGAAAGATGGTCACCAGTGGAACGTTCTTGGAAGGGTTGGGGATCTCCTCTGCCAGCTTTGCAGCACAGTCGCCACCCATAAAAGCATACACTGCATTCCCCATGGCAAGTAAAAAGCCGAAACCGTCGCTTGACCAGCCAGTGTGCGTTTCCATGTTGGTGAAGATGAATTCGGCTGACTGATGATGCCCCCGAGCAACGACGAACATGGTGATCATTGTTGAGGTCATTGTTATAAGCGCAAACACGAACATCATCTTGTTGAAATATGGGATCCAGTTGGCCGCGAAGATATTGAAGGACGCGGCGAGCCAGACGAACGTAACAAACAGCAGATATTTTTGCCAGGCCTGTGGTTCATAGTCCGTATTCCAGGCCACCACAATATTCAAGATAGTCCCAGCAACAAAGTTGGCTACTGCGCCTGCTGAGAACCACCAACCAATAACGCTCAACATGGCCGT
Source organism: Clonostachys rhizophaga (assembly GCA_902077795.2). Lineage (NCBI taxonomy): Eukaryota > Fungi > Ascomycota > Sordariomycetes > Hypocreales > Bionectriaceae > Clonostachys > Clonostachys rhizophaga. Next base: position 84,634 of record CABFNQ020000648.1, read on the forward strand.
ACTATTTGGTTCTGGTTAGCTGACTTTCTACGAGGGAAAAATAAAATAGATCAAAAACTGTTCGGGCAGACCTGGACCTACAGAAAAGCCGCAAATGCTCGATAGTCATTGCTCGCAACCATGTAGGACCAGTAATACTGGGCACCAGAAACAGGATATGCGGAAGCCAGTTCGGCCATTCCGGCAGCCACGACGGTTGTCATTGTGCCTGCGACGAGAAGAGACCACATCACTCCGCCAGAAGATGCAGCCCTAAGCCCAATGCCCATCGATGAGCCTGTCCCTTGCCAGGTGCCGGTCATGGTAAATGACAGGGCGCCGAGCGACCACAGCGAGAAGCGCCGGGGCATCTGAGACTCGTAGCCGGCGGCTTCCAGCTCGTTTTCATCTTTCTCCGAAGACATGTTGTCGGCTGTGGCTGAGTGCGCTGCGCGAGAAGCGAAAATGATGTTCTGAAGGTAGTAATGCCTCTATTTTCGGGATCTTGGTTTCGTCTTTTCTTTCTTTGGTTCTTCAATGGGATATATCCTTGGAATAGCTGGGAGAGGAGAGGGAGATTTGGTATGCAGGCCCTGATAAGGCTACATGCCAGTCGACGGCGGGTGGTTGAACCATGATGTCCATCGCCAATCCCTCTCCCTTCAACTGGGGACTCATCAGTGATCGAGAAAACTGGTAGTATGTTTATCTCCGGCAACTTTCTCAGTTGACTTCATCATGAATAATTGAACAACATTGTGGGTGAATAAAAACGCCCGCCGCACCAGCGTCTGGAACGCAGCCCACTCTGAAACCAACCTCCCTCTCACCCCATCAGATCATTGAGAGTGCACCTCGATAAGAAGTGAGATTAGGAAATGAAGAAGAAGCTTTGATATTCCAAAATTAACATTGCATCCATCATCAAGATGCCAAATGCAAATTTGGCTTCGTTTCAGTTGAACGTCAGAGTCAGCCACCTCCATTGTACAAGGCGTGCGGCCGATACGAGACCGTATGTCTCCCTTGTTTTATGGGGAAGCCCCTCAATATGACCGACATGACTTGCCTGGTCACGCTAAACAGAATCACAGGTGCGAGGTTTTGCCTCTTGCTGGCGCGCATGAGGGCCTTTGCTCAACCGGCAGGGATATATCAACCCAGATATCTATCTCCACGAGCCTGCCCAATGGAGGGGAATAGCACGGTTTGGGAATTCTGCAGGGGATTGACAGACCCGCCAGATAAGCCGGCCCATGATAAAATGCTGGTTGGTCCAGCCTGCATCTGGAGATAAGAGTCGCGACTCGTGCAGCGGACGATCTTCACCTGTTGTCACGTGTAGCTCGTATGTAACACACCCCGCACGGCTCTAAGATCCCGTTCCGTCTCCTTTATCTCGCTCAACTTCGACCGTCAACACCGATCCAGCTTGGAGTTTTCCTTTCTGCCACGTCAACATGTCTCATCAGCCTTCTCGACAGAGATCCAGCAGCACATCTGCGGTTTTAGTTGGCAGGGAGCTGGCTGCCGATCCCGACATCGCGAAGCGGGTACTCAGAAAAATTGACTACACAATCATTCCTTTGTTGTTTGTAACCTACATGTTCAATTTCATGGATAAGACTATCCTGTCGAGCGCCGCGGTATTCGGATTGAGAGAAGATAATGTATGTTCATTGGGAGGATGATCAAGTGATGTGAGCAACAGAATAGTAGTTGTTGATATTGATTTATTCCCGAAGAACCTTAAGAACCAAGAGTATAGCTGGGTTGGAAGCATATTCTACTTTGGCTACCTTGTTTTCGAATATCCAGCCACCATACTCATCGCTCGCCTGCCCACGGCTCGATATCTTACGGTCAACACTGTCTTCTGGGGCATAGTCGTAGCGCTCACGGCAGCATGCTCGAATTTTGCCGGACTTATGACGGTGCGGTTCCTCCTTGGAATGGCGGAAGCTAGCATCACTCCGGGCTTCATGTTTCTCACCTCGACATGGTATACCCGAGACGAAATGCCTACCCGTGTGGGCATTTGGTTCGCTGGAAATTCGTGTGGAGGCTTGGCTTCCAGCTTGCTGGCTTTTGGTGTTGGCCACATCGGCGACCACGTACACCCTTGGAGATGGATGTACATCATTCTCGGCGTGAGTACATTTCTGTGGGCTATTCCAATCTTCCTCTTGCTCCCAGATTCCATCTCCACTGCTCGTTTCCTTACGCCGGAGGAGCGGCAAGTCGCTGCCAACCGCACTGCTACTGCAGGCACGGGTAGCACTGAGAACGCACGGTGGAAGCTCAACCAGGTCAAGGAGTGCCTTATTGACCCTAAAACCTGGCTTATCTTTTTCATCCAGTTGCTCACTCAGATCCCAAATGGCGGTACGCAGAGCTTCAACAACATCGTGATCACATCATTTGGCTTCACTGAGTTGCAGTCTACATTGATCAACATCCCATATTCATTGATCTGCGCCGGTATCATCGCTGCTACAGGCTTCTTGGCTGGCCGCTACCGTAGCCTTAACTGCTTATTGATCGTCATCGTCGTAATCCCCTGCATCGTTGGTGCCGCCATCATATATCACCGCGATAAGGTTGCCCATGGCGTCCAGCTCTTCGCCTATTTTCTCCTATCGTCAGGCCCTGCAGCAGTTCCGCTTAACATGTCACTGGTCCAATCCAACTACCGTGGAGTGACGAAGAAAATGACAATCACGGCAATGATGTTTATGGCCTACTGTGCCGGGAACATTGCCGGTCCGCATTTCTTCCGCTACACTGAGGCGCCTAGATACGAGACTGCTTTTCAAACTATTTTGATTTGCTATGTCCTCGTTATCGGATTGGCTATAGGCTTGCGATTCTATCTCGAGTGGATAAACAGACGGCGGACCATCGAGGAGGGCATTGAGGGAAATGCAGGCGCATCGGGTGTGCTGAAGAATGGCAAAGTTGCCACGACTATCACAGAGTCTACTCTCCGTCAGACAACCAACGAGCCGAGCCCTGAACTGGAAGCTGATGAAGATGTGACAGACTGGGAGACTGTGGGCTTCAGATATCGCCTCTAGAGCCCCAATCATTAGATGCGTTTAAATTTAGATGGCGGCTAAGGACTAGCCTAGAAGCACCGCACTATTTCTCCATCATTTAGACAATTCTAAGAATATCCAGATGGTCATTACATTCTGGAAGAGTGGACGTGTTGAGATTTTCCCTTCGGATCCTAGTCTGACAGGCGACATATGCGAGAGAAGTCAAAACCTATTTCACTACGGTCAACTCCATATTGAATGACTTTCAGGATATGTGCATCTGTCTTCGAAGATTCTAACACCGAACTGGGAGTGGGACAGGAGGCACCCCTAACGGTTCAATCACCACAAAGTCTCTGATAATTGCACTATGGATTGGACAGGATGGTGACTACTACATTATAGTCCTCGATAGTCTCGGCCCTTCGCTCGAGGATCTTCTTAACTACTACAACCAAAAGTTTTCACTCAAGACCATCCTCCTTATCGCCAACCAGGCCCTCTCTCGGATTAAGTATATCCATTCCAAAGCCTTTCTCCATTATGATATCAAGCCGGACAATTTGCTTATAGGAGTTAGCAAGTAAGGAAATATATTTTGCACCATCGACTTCAGCCTGGCAAAGGAGATCGGCGATACGGAGCAGGATCAGCACTAGGAGAGTCACACCTTTAGCGGTACCAGCCAATACGCCAAACTCAATAATCACAACCGGCTGGATGCATACTCATAAAACAAAGAGGCTTCTTCTTTCGGCTGACATTAGGACAGAACAGTCTTAGGGGGACAATCTGGAGTCTCTGGGATATGTACTTTTATACCTTGCCCGAGGCTTATTGCCGTAGCAGGGCCTGAAGGCGGCGACAGACAAGGAGAAGAATAAGCTGATAAAGGAGAAAAAACTAACTTTATCCATAGAAACGCTCTATAAGGGGCTTCCCAACGCGTTCATTACATATATCAACTACACCCGGTCGCTCAAGTTTCGATAATCGGCCAGATTAGGCATACCTTCATCGGCTATTCCATCATCTCTTCCAGTTCAAGGGTTTCAAGTACGATAACATATCGATTGGACAGAGAAGCTATTCAACGAGACACATGGACGAACCTGCACGCCAACGCCAGAGACTAAGAGTGGGCTTGCAAATAGAGGGGGGTCGAGGAAGGTCTCAAGAAACGACGAGGACTTGCAGGGACGGCGAGGCGAATCAAGGATGGTCCGTCGTCGGCGATGAAGACTCGGGTTCCGGTATGACCTGGTTCCGTGGCCGCCTGTGGGATGTTATGCATCGATCAAACACTTTTCACGGAGACACCGAAGGGAAAGCCTGCTGGAATTGGAGAGCCGAGCTGGGGAAACAAAACTCGACCCATTGGGCTCTAATCTGGTCGTCCAACGAAGTCGCCTTGTAAGTCTTTGCCTACTGTAGAGCGAACGCATTGCCAAGAAACAAATGGTGGCAGAACAACACATACTTAGTGGGCCTAATTAGCCAGCCCTCTCTCGTAGAGAGAGGGTCACTAATGAGGCTTTATGACCTCAACAGGGAAAAGAAAAAGAACTTTAGTTATAGCCTACTAATAAATTAGTATGGAGGTTTAAGTTACTTTTTTATAAACTTACCCTATAGAATGTTACTCTAGGGTAGGTCCCCCTCAACCCCTCTTGTATTGTAGAGAGGGGGCCGGACTAATTAGGCCCACCAAGTAGCGAGTAACAAGAGGTAGTACAGACGAGTCCGACCTATTGAGAAGACACAAATTCACAGCGGTTACTAGATTTGTGTGCTTTGCGAAGGACCGTGTGAGAACCTATCAGACCCCGCACGAGGCGGTTGTTGGATCTTGTGTTTAGTACCGATAAGTCTCGGAAGACAGCTAAATTGAGTAGGTTCTCGTCCAATCTAGCCCAGACTTGCCGAATATGGTTGTCTTGCGAAGGGCTGTGCGCGCTTGATTAGCTCCTTCCACAGACTTCAGCTGTTGTACCGTTATATCCGTTGGGCTGCTCAGACGCTCACCCCCCACCGCTGCTTCAAGACCTTGACCAAGCCCCTACCCCAGAAACGTGGTTGCAGGGAATCCCTTTCCTGTGGGCTTTTTCCTCTCCTATGTACCAATCAAGCAGTATCAATGGACTGGTAGAACCTGCGCTGCAAATGAATGTCTTGGACGGGGAAAGCTTCATAGGAGATGGTTCGACTCACCATAGTCTGCTGTTTCCTTTCGTCAAATAGTCATTGTCACATTCTTTAGTCTGGTCGAGACGGAGGATATGAATTGCATCCCGGCGGCATAATTCATAATTAATTCCACCTGGTCCCCATGTACAGGATCTACTTTTGTGTCATGTATGGCTATGTTGCTCGCCACCGCAGTATGCGCAGGTCGCGCCGGGAGCAATAGCAGTGGTCAACGTACAGAAGATGAGGTCACCGAGATCTTTACGTTCTTAGCGTAGTCGAAGCTCAGATTACACATGCTTCGACTTGGTATCGTGCAAGTTATTGGTCGATGTGCGTGTGGACAGTGTTTGAGAAGACCCTCCCTCCCCGGATTGGCGCAATCATTAGCACACAAGCTCGAAAAGGCTCACAGTGACACTGTTAGTAGGCTGATAAGAAACTCGGTTCGGAAAGATATGCACAGAGCCTCAAGAAGGCACTTCAGCTCGCCGAAGTAGGTGGCCTTGATTCATGAGACATTTCTACTACTGCTACCTGATGTCCACGTAAGGAATAAAGCTGACAGGCATGGGCTGAAAAGCCTTGGTTATCTTAAACCCCAGTGGAATTCTTCATGGGCAGCCACATGAGCAGTTATTGGTTTGCCGAGGCTGCGCCTAGGTCAATGGAGGTGTGAGAAGCTGCACTGAGGTTAGCCATTTTCACGATCTAGGTGACGACAAGTGTGTGATGCGACAATGGTGAGAATGGCTGAGTAGGTAGGTAGTGAGGGTACTGGTTGACAGATGACGCTTTTGATTGTTAATGAGAAACCAACTGTAGCATAAAACAAAACTATAAATCAAGCTTATAAAAGAACTAACCTGCGAGGACGTTTGGTATCGTCTGCGGGGATGTCCTAAACGTCTCTGGACACATTCAAAGCCACAGCCTGAGCAGCGTAATCTCAGCACTCATCAAGGCCCTTTTACCTCGCGTGCTGCTTGTACCTCCTGTGTAATATCTTCCGCATTGCCTGCGTGGACAACCTTGGCTTGGGTACCAGTGGCTTTACCATATGCCGGCGCCAGCTCATCAAGAGTGACTACTCCTGACCTGAACTTGAACACGCCACCTTTGCCCTCCTGTACGTCTTTTTTGAACAAAACTCAATTGTCGAAGCGGCTGCGCCCTCCTGCGATAACCACCGGAACCTGCGGTTTGGTTCATCACCCTAGTACTTCAGGGTTGGCAATTCGCCCGTGGTGTCGAATCCACCTGATCTAAAGACGGTGAACAACAGACTATCAAAGAACCCGTCAAAGATGAATACGGGCTTGATGGGGCTTGTCATGGCGGCTTGGTGGTGGAAAGCGATGTAAGCATCATGGTGCTCAAAGTCGCCAAATTTATTCTTGGTCGAGTCGTTGTTACAAGAAGCCGAGAAGAAGATCTTGACGACTGCGCGCTCGGCAGCCCGTAAGAGGATGAGATGGCCGCTAAGAACGCGCACATCCTCGACATGTAGGCGCAGATGATGGCATCGACTCCCTGAGCGGCCTTTTCGATGGCGGGGATGTCGTAGTAGGGGGTGCTTGTCACGAAAGTCTCAAGGTTGACGCCTTTTGGGACTTTGGACGCATCACTCCCTAGGTCATGTACCGAGAGGCCACGAGCAGTAGCCGCCTTTGCGAGGCGGCTGCCCATGTTCCCAAAGATACTAGTAATTAGGACGAGTATGTTGATGATGAGTGAGGTTTGTAGTGGGATATTGTTTGGACGTAGTTGGCGCTGTTAGACTTCGAGTCCGATCTGACATTTCGTACATTTATAAAAGTAATAATGGGCACGAGATTTATAATCGCGAACGTTATTGCTCGAGGTATACCGGAAACTCTAGAATAACGATAATTCTATACAGTCCACCGGCCGAAGGCGGGGAGGATACAACATTATAAGCGCGGGCCATTTCCCTAAGAAAGGCCGAATATCGGTTAACCGCCCTTCAGACGCGCGTTGGTCAACGAGGATTCAAGAGGCTTGAGGGAAGTGGAAAATAAGATTTGTTAATGGACCACCTGTTCTCCTCAAAAAGTCTGCCGCTTGAGTGTGGAAATGAAGATACTCTCAGATAGTTCCCCTGGTTACCCGGAGTCTCGGGATCCTCGAACAATCCGATTGAATGGAACCAAAAATTTGTTAAGCCTCAGTCCATCAACACCAACATGGTGTGATGCTTGTGGCCCAGCACCTGCTGCCAAGTGGGCGCTTGTTCAAAGCTTTGCCTGCGAGGCCGCAGCGTTGTAAATCTCCTTGACCATGTTTCTCGGGTCTGCTAACCTTGTTTGTGTCTCTTCGAACAGAGATGGTAAACCTGAGCTTCCAAATGGCGCTCCATCGAGGACCATGTCCGCTATCCCCTTGGCGCATAGGAACACCTGCGGCATGCCGTGGCCCGTGAATCCTGCCATGATATACATGCCTTCACGATTCGGGATAGGCCCCACTCTGGGTAAGCGGTCGGATGAGTAGCCCATGACTATCCAAGTCAGATACATTGTCTCTCTCGCTGCAAAGGGGATCCATGTTGATGAGGAGGTGAAAACTCACTTCCGGTCCAAAGGTCTGCTACATAGGCCTCACTGTCCTCCCACCCGATAAAGTGCCGTTGCATGTACCCATCAAAATATTTGCGAGTCTTCTGAATAATCTGACTATCGTCGACATTAGCATACCACTGCTTCTTGTCGGCTAGATATGTTTGTCGTGCACCCCCGACGATGATACTCCCGTCAGGCCTCGGAATGAGATAGTCAAAGTCCCAGTCGTTGAAGCGGAGGGAATAAGTGTTGGGGAGAAACGGAGCTTTCCCTGGTGTCTTGATATGAGCAACGGCCCCTCTGTACGGAATGATTTTGTCGGCGTATTCCGGAAGTAGTGACGCTGTGTAGGCGTTGGTAGCCATGATGATTTGCTTGGCGTGGACTTTTCCGCGAGGAGTCTCGATACACCAATTGAGCTCTTGTTGTTGACTGTGCGAAAGAGCAGTGGCAGAAGTATTAGTCTGGATATTTACTCCTTGTGTAATGGCGTCTGCAAATAGATGGTGGATGAGCTTGTACGGCGATACATTTCCAGCAGTGTAGCTAAACATGCCCTTGGCGCCTTTGACTCCGGAGAGCTATAGAAGAGTTAGTGATTATCAACTTGTCACATAGACCATAGACTGACCTGCTCTGCGTGTTTCTCCGGGGCACAGAACGTTGCCTTTGTTGACTCGACACCGGCTGCCACAAGGCCCTCGTAACCCTCCTTCAGACGGCGCTGCTGTTCCTCGGAGAACTGCACATCGATGGCCCTGGTAATTACAAAGTCACAGTCGATCTTTTCTTGACGAATAAAGTCGGCTACTGCAGCAACATTGGCAGATTCAAAATCTGCCACCTCGGCAGCCGCTTTCAGTCCGTACTCCTGAGTGAGCCTGCTGATGGAGGCGTACGAGTCGGGTTTCAGATGTCCGCCTAGAGTATCGTGTCAGCTTTTGAGTTGTCTGAGAGAAGTGGTAGTAGGGGCACACAGACCGTTGCGCCCGGTTGCTCCTGAACACAGCTGCCTGGATTCCAGGACGAGCATAGATGGCTTCTTGACGCGGTAGCTGGGATGACGGAGTAGCTGAGTGACGATTGAAGCACCGCTATAGCCGGCACCGATAATGACTATGTCGGCCTTGGTGGGAAGATTCGCAGTCGAGCGGTGATTATCAAGATTGCCAGGCGTGCTTCGCCAGAAGCTCGGCATCCCTTGAGGGTGGGGTCGTGGAGGTTGATGCTCGCTCATGGTGAAGGAGGGTTATCGCTGCTACGAAAGGGAGTGTTGGAGAGCTAGGATGGGCTCTTGTCGTGGTGGCTGATCAGACAAGCCTGGATGATGTTACGGCAGGGAAAAGAATCAATCACGGTGTCAAGGAAGGGCTTGGGGTAGGAGTAACAACAAATTCACAAGTTCAGGGATGGTATCAGCGCCTACAGATAAATTGCCTCAGAGTTGCGTTTTATCTGAGACAGCCGGCTCTCGATAGCTGGGCTCGTGTCTTTTGCTGTTGTGGCTGTTGGATTCTTGTCATTATTGCAAATAATAACAATAGAAACCTTGCAAGGGAACGGTTGACTCCTCACGACATGCATCAGGCAAGGTCCCAGGGAATGGTTGCCCCCCGCGTCATGTCAAGTCTCGCATCCCATCCTACTTTGGCAAGAGGCTGATTTGCTAACCAAAATAGTGCGACAGGGGGAACCGCTGAAACAAATTCGCCCCTTTCAATGTTGGGTGTTAAGTAGGCTCTTTTTGACCTCATTGCTTTACACTTATCGTGGTGTGTTTATAATCGTTGACAGCCCATGTATTGGGGGGCTTTGACATCCAAATTGCGGGGAATCTTGGCCCTCTTTGCTTAGAAAGAGGACAGATCCTTTACGTCGATCGCTGCTTGGAGACACGGGAATGGGGAGCTCTTGGATGCTTTGCTCTGTCGCGCTGCCTTGCAACGAATCACGGTTTGCCGAGTTGCCGGTATCATCTGGTCCGATATCGTCTTCCATCCCCGGACTTGGTCGGGACAGGCACAGCATCAGCATATGCCCACTTACAAGGATGGTAGCTATCGGCTCATCGTGATCCCCAAGATCTGGTTATCTAAACCATCCTTCGAGATCTGGTAATCTAAACCATCCCCCGACCAAGCCCTGAGACAAGACGGTTGCCTATTTAGGACGTAGTCCGAACAACTTGCGGAACGGTACCGAATGCCCTCAATGCGTCACCTGACCTGCCATTCCACTCTCACCGGAGACCCTAGAAGCCTAGCTGCCTCCAATTCAGGGTTTCCCCGCCCCGTAGGAACTACACCGGCATTTGAAGACCATTGGGGTAACTGGTTTCGGCCTCAGGGTTGCTGTCATTAACAGGTCGGAACCAGGGCCAAACAGGCAGGCGATCCACTCCCCCTAGCTCAACTTGGGGCCCCGTTGCTAGAGACAGCTTCTATCATAGTAGGTAATTTTTAGTCTAGTTGAGATCCTCTAGAACTAGAGTTGCAGGCTGCACCACAGGCGAGACTATAGTGCACGGTATTGACCGACAAGAATAGCTGGGCCAGATGCGTGATGAATTAGCTCGGAAGCGGGGTGTAGATTTTGTGTCTAGGCACCGTGGGTTAGCGATAAGAGGCCTAGCTTGCTGTGGTTGGGTCTAACCTTTAAGGAAGAGTTTGCATTGGCCATCTTCACGCTTCAATCGCCAGACTCGCCACCTCCAGCCGCGTGCTTGTAAGAGAGGACAGTATATAATTCCGAGAAGGCGGGTTTGTCTTCCCTCATCTCAACGGGGTTTCTTTTGTTTCTTGATACGGCTCCGCTGGGGAATACACCGACGCTTGGCCTCGCAGTCCCTAGTCATAGTCCCTTTGATCAACATGCCTCAACCGCAGTCCACGCATCCCCAGGCTCGAAGCCCAGGCTCGGCCTCGTCGGGCTTAGAGGCCCAATCCAACGCGATTGGCATCGTGACCGGACGTATCGACCGACCTTTCAGTACGCTCTCGGCCATGTCCGTGGGGGCGACGACGACCAACAGCGCCATCGGAGTCATCCTCAGCTTCTACACAACCCTCTCATACGGCGGCTCGGTGCTGCTCTTCTATGGCTTCCTCGCCATGGCGTTTGTCGGCCTTTGCACAGCCGTCACGCTGGGTGAGCTTACCGCCGGCTTTCCAGATGTTGGCGGCCAGTACGTCTGGGTTGCGAGGATGTCGCCTCATAGATGCCGTCGATTCCTTTCCTACGTGTGTGCACTCTTGAGCTGGGGAGGAGCCGTCTGCGTCGGGGCCGCCACGTGCCTTATTGCGCCTCTGCTTGTCTTCCAGGCTGTTCCATTCTTCGATCCCAGCTTTGTCTACAAGCCGTGGATGGGGTTCCTCGCATACCAGGGTGTCAACCTGCTCACTCTCATCCCCAGCCTCTTTGAGCATCTTCTCCCCAAGGTCTCTCAGTCTCTCCTGGTATTCACTGGCTGTATTCTTCTGGCACTATTCATTGGCCTGTTCGCAGCGGCCGACGAGCGTCAGTCAGCCGAGTCATTCTTCACTAACTTCTACAATACGTCTGGATGGCCGGCAGGAGTAGCCGTCTTGATTGGCATGAACAGCCTCAATTGGTGCTTTTCGTGCCTCGATAGCATCGTCCATCTCTCTGAGGAGATTCCGAACCCACGACGCAATATTCCACGAGCACTGATGTGGTCCATCGTTGTGGGAGCTGTCACTGGTGTCCTCATCATATTCGCTTTCATCATCAACAACACTGACTACGAGACCCGGAATTCGGCTATCCCTATGATCTACTATACATTCCGAAGTAAGGGAGCTGCCATTGCTCTCCTGGTGCTACTCTTCGTGTCCACCATTGGTGCGCAATGGGGTATTCATGTGTGGCAATCCCGTCTAGCGTGGTCCATTGGCATGAACAAGGGCTTGCCAATGCATGACCACCTCTCCCGAGTTGCTGGAGCTCCTTTTGGCACCCCGATCTGGTCTTTGCTCTTCTCGGCTGCGGTGACGAGCGTCCTCGGCTGCCTCTACCTCGCTTCAGAGAGGGCCTTCAATTCCTTCACCGGTGCCGGGCTCTTGTTCCAGTACTCGAGCTACGTCATCCCCGTCGCCATGCTTCACTATCGAGGCCGTAGTCACTTTCCCCACGGTGACTTCTGGTTCCCCCGTTTTGGGTACGTGGCCAATCTGGTCATGTGTGCTTGGGCTGTTGTCGCTCTCATCTTTTACTGCTTTCCTTATTCTTTTCCTGTAGTGACGGCTGAGATGAACTACGTCTCGGTTGTTGTCGGCGTGTTTCTCTTATTGATCATGATCAGCTGGTTCTCATATGGCCGGAAGCACTTTACGTTTCCTGAGTTGGAGGAGATTGAGGGAAGGGAGATCGACATGACTTCACATAGTGATACTCCTAGCCCTCAATACTCGAAGTCGTAGTCATAAATCTTTTCGGGTGGGGTGAGCGGAAGGCTGGTTGTTATTTTCCGTGCAACTATGTACTCTGACCTAGGCAGTTTAATGAAGAACGGAGGATTCGTCTGGACTCGCGTCCCATAGAGCTTGTCACCATCTGGTGAGAAACTTCCTGGCCCATTGTTTGTAAAGCTGTCCCGCGCCATTTCTAAATTGAATGTGCTCGGAATCATTATGAATGCCTGTCTGAATTATTTAATAATTTTATCTAATAGCTGAAATCTACAGTTTTGCGTCTGATGGCGCTTCTTCCTGATGCCTGGGCAAAGTCATGGCCCAAAACTCCTCCACCGTCTGTAACTCGGCGTCCTTGCCAGTGCGACCACGAGCCTTGGCTCCAATAGCCTTCAGAGTCTTCATATCGGCCAAATCAAGTGGCTTGTTACCACAGTAGTTACCCTTGACCCAGTGACAGTAGCCAAAGAGCCCGTTGACCTCCTTGGTCTTTCCCTGGGTCTTGGTCTTGAGAGCTCCCTCGGGGATGACGCGACGGGCACGCTTAGTGCCGCTCGCCTTGTTGTATCCATCGACGAGGTCCTGGAAGCTGCGAGGGTCTGATACAGCCCAAACTGTCTTGCCATCCCAAGGCTCAGGGTCAACGAATACACCGAGGACAGCGTCGCCGTAATCGTGCTCCACGGCGGTCCATGGGACCACCTCAGGATCGTTGCCCATCGGCGGGACCTTGAGCGACAGGAAGCCCTCCTCGTCTGGCCTCTGTGCCAATCCACCAAATGCGTCCACATACGTGTCAAGCCAGAAGACCTCCAGGACCCAACCCAGATTCACGTTCGTCGTGGTCTTGAAGCCAGCCGTCTTGGCATAGTCGGAGATGGCCTCCTTGTTGTCAAAGGACAGGATGGGGACCTCGCCGTTGGTGATCTTGGAGGCGGCAGGCAGGTTCTGGAAGACGAAGTGGTCGACTCGTTGGCGGATGGCAGCATCAATGATGATTTGCCCCATCTCTGACTCAGGAGGCCCGACCTCGTTCTTGAAGTTGATGTCGTCTGAGTTGGTGTTTACCCAGACGCCCCAGCAGCCCTTGAAGGCGGCATCGATTTCCTCGGGATTCCAGGAATCAGCTTTGACGACTTCAATACCGCTGTCGGCGAACTCTTTGGCCTTTCTCTTGGTAGGATCACGAGTGGTGACTCGGACATGGAAGAGTTGACTTTCGTGCAGAGCAGCGACGACTGCTCGACCAATGTTTCCAGTACCGCCAACGACGGCAATGACCTTTTTCTTTGCAGCAGGCATTTTGAGAAGAAGTTTTCTTTTCTTTATGGCTAGAACGGGGGTGCGATTTCGGATACAATGAGCCAAAACGGAAGGACAAGGGCCTTCAAGTCGATAGTGGGATGACTTTCACGAGGAGGGCTGAACGGATTGAGCTTATCGGGAGCCTGAAGACAGAGCCGGGCGCATTTATGAGGGGTTATCGGAAAGAGATGCTATGATTACCAACCATTGACGGCCGTACCCGGGCCTGCGGGGTATCATCAATCGCCGGCGAGAAGGCGAGAAACGCCCAACTTGCCGTTTCTGGCCATGACGCGAGGAGTTCCGAGGGGGCGGAGGTGCCCTCACTTGGGGGCCGCAGCACCCCCGCTTGCGATCTGCCGGGATGCCGTGGCTGCATTAAAGGGCCCCGAGAAGGGGTACAAACGGCTCCAGGCCTCATGGGACTAGAGAAATATCGTCCATAAATCTGTGGGGAAGGGTCTGATTGCCGGCAGTAGAGGGCTCGGTTGCAGTCACTTCCTGGTTGACCCGATCCTCCTCGCCTGCTTTCTGAATTAGTCGCAGAAGCGAGCAGCAAGGGGACATTGTCATTCTTGGCTGGCTTGATATATACCGAGGCCTCAACTCCTGCGTCCCTAGTTGATGCCATCAGTCAGCAAAGTCTTGTCCAGGCTCGCGTGCTGCCACATCACACCTGTCCCAAACACAACCCCCAGCGCCCGCCAAGATGGGGTCTATCCCCAAAGTTCTCAACGTTGATGCCCTTGTTGTTGGAGCTGGTGTTGCTGGGATCTACTCCACCTATCGACTCTCACGAGCCGGCCTCAATGTCCAGTGCATCGACACGGCCGGCGATGTCGGCGGCACCTGGTACTGGAATACATACCCAGGTGCTATGAGCGACACGGAGAGTTACCTCTATCGCTTTTCGTGGGACAAGGAGGATCTTGTCTCTTATCCCTGGTCCAACCACTACGTCTATCAGCCTGAGATCCTTGAGTACCTACGCCATGTTGTCGAGCGCCATGACCTTCGAAAGCATATGCGATTCAATACCGAGATGCAAAAGGCTATCTGGGATGACGACAAAAGCGTCTGGGTCGTCTCTTGCTCTGGTGACCTTGTCATCCACGCTCGTTATTTGATCAATTGCCTGGGGCTTCTTTCCAAGCCCAACTACCCCGATATCCCGGGTATCTCATCCTTTTCCGGCGACCTCATCCATACGGCTAGATGGGATCGCACGGTCGAACTGCAAGGAAAGACGGTTGGCATCATCGGGAACGGATCCACAGGCGTTCAGGTTATGACAGCCCTCGCTCCCAAGGTTGGCCGTCTGGTCTCCTTCCAGAGACATCCCCAGTACTCGGTGCCTAGTGGACAGGGACCTATTCCCAATGGTTATCGCGACAAGATAAACCAGAATTACGACCAGATTTGGAAGGACGTCTGGGCGTCGTCTACAGCGTTCGGAGTGCCCGAGACGACGAGGAAGACAATGGAGGCCACGCCCGAAGAACGCCAACGTGCTTTCCAAGAGGTTTGGGACCAAGGAAACGGTTTCCGTTTCATGTTCAGCGCCTTTGGTGATTTAACCACCAACCTCGAGGCCAACGAAGCAGCCTGCGAATTCCTCCGCAACAAAATCGATGAGATCGTCAAGGACCCCCGCAAGGCCAACGCCCTCAAGCCTCGTGATCTCTATGCCCGACGACCGCTTTGCGATACTGGTTACTACCAGATATTTAACCGCGAAAACGTGGATATTGTCGACCTACGAGAAACATCCATAGAGAAGATTGTCCCGGAGGGTATCGTCACAGCCGATGGCGCCGTGCACCGCCTCGATGCGCTCATCTTTGCTACGGGCTTCGACGCTATTGAAGGCAGCTACCTTCGTATTCAAATCATCGGCCGCGAGGGCAAATCGATTCACAAGCATTGGGAGGCTGGACCTACAGCCTACGGCGCCGTGGCCTGCTCAGGCTTTCCCAACATGTTTCTCGTATCGGGGCCGCAAGGCGCGTTCGCAAACTTCCCGGTTGTCATTGAGAGTGAGATTAACTTCATTACAGAGTGCATCCTCCACTCGGAAAAGACCGAATCCCGTCGCATCGAGGTCTCAGCCAAGGCCGAGCAGCAGTGGAGCGAGTTGTGCAACCAGCTGGCCGAGACGTCACTGTTCAAGACGGCGGCCAGCTGGGTTTTCGGCTCAAACGTTGAGGGGAGCAAGCCGAGCACCAAATTTTACTTTGGAGGATTGAACCGGTATCGTGAGTGGACTCAAAAGGAGTCAACTGCAGGTTTTCCTGGGTTTTCTTAAGTATGTATGTCATTTACCGGCCAACTTTAGAATGGCCGGTTGCGTAAAGTTACCTAGCTAGCTTCAATTTATGATGAATATTGGCAAGATGAGCTCAAAATTGCTTTTCACCCTGCCTGCAACTTGCTTCCCTCGATACGACACTACAGCGGAGCGTAGAGTGCTACCTAGTTAACTCGTCTTAACGCTCAGAGGCTGTCCAAGGCCGTATAACCTTGCATGACAAATGTCAACCCGTGCAGAGATACAACCGCTGCTGCCGTCATTCTCTGGAGAATGGTGTTTAAGAGGCACATGACGTATCCCGAGAAATATCGACTACGGGGAAGGTCTTGCTCAAACCCCTCCCTTCCCCATCGGGGATCGATACGATGCAGGTGAAAAGCCGCTTCTCCACAAGCTCCGATGTGTCGTCAAGGCAGACAGAAGGGGTTGGTTACTCTTTTCGGCCATGTAGCGAGCCCTTGCAATATCACACATGTCAATGACTAAACCTCTCCACTTGTGACCAAGCTATTTATCTGGCATCTCTCAGCGGGAACCTTGCTTTCGGTAAAGCGTTTGGCTCTCCGAGAAATTGCAATCCTGTGCGCACCCTCCAAACTTCTCACTCAAGATACAGTCATGACTTCATCCTTGTTCACGACCCTGACGGCTCCCAATGGACGCTCGTTCGACCAGCCACTGGGACTCTTCATCAACAACGAATGGCGTGCAGCAAAATCTGGTGATTGTATTACAGTCGTGAGCCCAATGTAAGTTCTGGTGTTGCCCTCTGGTCTCCATGAAACAAGCCAGTCCACTGACACCGCCAAATATCGGCAGAAATGAGGAAGAGATTGTCAAGGTACATGCTGCTGGCGAACAGGACGTCGACGACGCGGTCAAGGCCGCTAGGGCAGCGTTCAAAGGCCCATGGTCAAAGATCGGCCCTACAGAGCGTGGCGAGCTCTTGAGGAAGTTGGCCGATCTGGCTGAAGAGCAGACTGAGACGCTGGCTACCATTGACACATGGAACAATGGTGTGTAATTGCCACCGCGACTCTAACAACACATGACTGATCAACCCAGGGAAGCGTTTGTCGTCGGCCAAGGGCGACGTGGGCGAGCTGACCTCTGTGCTTCGTTTTTATGCCGGATTCGCTGATAAGCTGTACGGCCAGGGTATGTCTCCGACTGTCTGCATCTCCTCTGTATACTAACCCTCTTGTCTACGTAGTAATCAGCACCACAGAGAGCAAGTTTGCATACACCAGTCGAGAACCTATCGGCGTATGTGGTCAGATCATCCCCTGGAACTACCCGTTGGGAATGGCGGCCTGGAAGATGGCCCCGGCTCTGGCAGCTGGCAACACCATTGTTTTGAAGCCAGCAGAGCAGACCCCACTTTCTATCTTGGTCTTTGCTACGCTTATCGACAGGGCCGGCTTCCCTCCTGGAGTTATCAACATCGTGAACGGCTTCGGCCGTACTGCGGGCGCCAGCTTGGCTGGACATGTCGGGGTGGACAAGGTAGCTTTCACGGGGTCTACAAACACTGGTCGAGAGATCATGAAGCTTGCAGCCACCAATCTCAAGGAGATCACCCTCGAGACAGGCGGCAAGTCTCCGCTCATAGTCTTTGAGGATGCCGAGCTAGACAATGCTTCGAAATGGGCCCATTACGGCATCATGGCGAACCAGGGTCAGATCTGCACTGCTACCAGCAGGATTCTTGTCCACGAAAAGATCTACACCAAGTTCGTCGACCTCTTTATCGGCCGGGTCAAGCAGACCTCCAAGGTCGGCAACCCTTTCGAGGAGGGGACTTTTCAGGGCCCCCAGGCCAGCAAGGCCCAGTATGAGAGAGTCTTATCGTATATTGAAAAAGGTAAAGAAGAAGGCGCCACTCTTCGATTCGGCGGCAAGCCTCACCAAGGCGTCGACGGAAAGGGCTTTTTCGTTGAGCCCACAGTCTTCACCGACGTGAAGGATGACATGAAGATTTATCGTGAGGAGGTCTTTGGTCCTTTGGTTGCCATTAGCTCCTTCACGACAGAGGAGGAAGCCATTGAGCGTGCCAACGACACATTTTACGGGCTTGGAGCTGCCATCTTTACCGAAAACATCACCCGCGCACATGATGTTGCCAAGAAGATTGAAGCCGGAAGTAAGTCTCCCCATTCCCTTTGCAGAGTGAATACTGATTACGACTTCTCAGTGGTTTGGATTAACAGCAGCAATGACTCTGACTTCCGAATCCCCTTTGGTGGTGTGAAGCAGAGCGGAATTGGCAGGGAGTTGGGTGAAGCTGGAATCACGGCCTACACTACCGTGAAAGCTGTTCACGTCAACCTCGGCAACCGGCTGTGAACACATCAGAAGTGTGTAAGGGTCATAGCAAGTGATTGGTAAGAATAGACGGGGTTGCTGTTGTTTATTATGACTTTGCCGTGTATCAAGGGTCGAGATAGACTAAAGCAGAGGCTGTTGAGGGGAATAGACTCGGTGTGACTTACTTTGAAGACCAGGTGGAGCTCAAAAAATGGCCGTTTTTGATAAAAGAGCAAGCATAGAGGAAGCCATTGTAGTATCCGCGGACAAGGCGCGGCCCGAGGCAACCACCGGGTACATTTCTGCTAGAATTCGGGTCTTGCGTCGCAATTTAGGATCTTCCCTGACTACTATGCAATACATAGAGGCTCGTTCACGGCATGGACGGCAGACGCCGGATCAGGGTCAACAGCTGAGCAGAGCTCCAGTGGGTCTCACGAAATTTTTTTGGCGTCAGGTAACAGAAGATGAGGAATTGTAGGGATGTGCATGTGTTCCGTAGCTATCTTGCCTCTTCTGGGGCTTCCGGAGAGGTCTTATGTGTAGCTATGTGCATGCTAAACACAGCCTAGTTTGTCATGTGACATTCTTTTCTTATGTATGTAACGAGGTGCTTTTCATGAAAAATAGGCTTGAGACGAACGTACAACAGCGTACCAGTGTGTTTATCGTGGTATGTAGCGATATCGGCATTCAAACATCATGCATCTAGTGCAGCCTGCTCAAGGCTGGCTAATATATTCCATCACCCTACTTTACCCTCTCAGCTCCATCCTATTGATCCTCCTAGGCCTCCATGGAACCAATCGTCACCGATTTGATAACCTGGTACTCCTCGAGTCCATATTTGCTCCCTTCTCTTCCGAAACCACTCTCCTTGATGCCGCCAAAAGGTGTTTCCGCTGCGCTGATGGCTCCCGTATTCACGCCGATCATGCCGGCCTCCAGGGCGTTGGCCAGCCGGAGAACACGGTGCAGGTCCCGGGAGAAAAAGTAACTGGCCAGACCGAAAGGCGTGCTGTTCGCAAGCTGGATTACCTCTTGCTCGTCTCTGAAGCTAAAGATGGCTGCCAAGGGTCCAAATGTCTCCTCGTGTGCTACAGCCATGTCTGTTGTGGCATTCTTGATGATCGTGGGTTCGAAGAAGTATCCATTGCCAAGGTGTGAAGGACGCTTACCGCCAAACAAAAGCTCTCCTCCGTGGTCAAGAGCATCGCGGACATGTCTAGCGACCTTTTCGACCGAGGACTTGTTCACCAACGGGCCCTGGGTAACATTCTCTTCGAGGCCAAACCCTAGCTTGAGCTGACTGACTTGTTCGGTCAATCGTCTGGCAAACTCGTCGACAACCGAGGCGTGCACAAAAAGCCGGTTGGCACACTGCCGAGAGCATTGTCAATAAGAGCAGATCGTATGATGGGCTGGAGAGCCACTTACAACGCAAGTCTGGCCGGTTGCGCGAAACTTGGATTGCATCGCTCCTTTCACGGCCAAGTCCAAGTCAGCGTCGTCAAACACAATAAGGGCAGCGTTTCCACCCAACTCCATGCTCATCTTTTTGACAGTCTTGGCCGCGAGTGTGCTCAGATACTTGCCGACCTCAGTTGAGCCGGTGAAACTCAACTTCTTGATGATGCCACTAGAAGCGAGCTCCGACGCCGCTGTGCGATCCTTGGTCGGGACCACCTGCACACAGGCTGCCGGGATGCCCGCTCTGACTGCGAGCTGTGCTAGGGCTAGAGCTGTGAAGGGTGTTTCGCTCGGCGGCTTGACGACAACGGAACATCCGGCTGCAAGAGCTGGTGCGACCTTTCTCGTGATCATGGCCGCAGGAAAGTTCCAGGGGGTGATGATGCCGCATACCCCGACCGGCTCCTTTATCGTAAAAATCGTCGCCCCAGGGGTCGAAGACGGGATAACATCGCCGTAAGAGCGGGTAGCCTCTTCAGCAAACCAAGATACGAAAGAAGCCGCGTACTCGACTTCACTTCTAGCCTCTGCGATAACTTTGCCGTTCTCGAGGGTCAGGATTGTGGCCACTTGGGGATAAGTGTTAGCAAGAATATTAGATCGGGTAGGGATTTCCTCGGGCAGCTCACAATCTTCCTTGTTTGCGAGGATAAGGTCGTACCAAGCTCTCAACAGCTTCCCACGCTGAGCCGCCGTTGTGGATGTGTAGAACTTCTTCTGGGCAGCGTTTGCGCTCAAGATAGCTCTCTGGATATCGTGACGGCTGAAATTTGAGCAGTCGAGAAGGACGGCGCCGGAAGCAGGCTCGTAGACGGGGAAAGTTGAGCGGGACGGGGGGCTTTGCCAGCGGCCCTCAATGAGGCCGTGGCACTTGAGCAGGGACGAATCGCTCAAGGCGCGACCAAACCTCGCGAAAGGATCTGTTGGAAAGCTCATACTTGCACATTCAGACGACTAGATGATTTTTGAAAGACGGAGAGAATTCGGGGCCATGACCAACTGGAAGACAACCGACAGCAGCTGGTGGCCTATTATCACAAGACGCCTTCCTCTACCGATCAGTAGTACTGGGTCAAGACGCAATCCGAATGCCAGTGATACCTTGCTCGTCAAGCTTTCCAAGAAAAGAGCCAGCGCGAGGTCTCGCCGGTGAAAAATCCGTACCTGCACCCACATGGGCTAGCTCAGCAGTCGGGTTTCCTGTAGGAGACCAAGTGCGAGATTTTGCTATCCCCGCAATCAGGTACAGCAGCTCTTGACCCATCCATCTCGGGATGTGGCCGGAATTGGCAGGCAACTTGCACCTCTGACTTGTCGACCATCACTCAAGGCCAAAAGCCTCCTTGTCAACGCCTCATTTAAACCAGCTTCCATCTCTCTGGGATATTGCATTCAACCTAGCTTCACTCAACTCTCAAGACTACCGTTTTTCCATCACCTCTTCCCCCGACGCAAACTCTTCGGCTTCTCCAACTCACCCACCCACAACCACCATGCCCGCATCACAAGGAAATCTGACAGGTTCTTCCGACCCCCAAGCTGTCCCTCACGGACACTGGGACTCGTTCCCTGAGGAGCCATTCCCGCTCTATGCTGGCACCAAGTCGATCATCTACCGCTCAGAAGATGGAAAGGTCGCAGTGGGAATGTTGAGGGAGAAGGGTAAAGACACGCTCGTCTGGCCGGTTGATGAGTTTCTTTTTGTAACAGAGGGCACCATCAAGATTGATATTCATGGTGGCGAGAATTTCATGTTGGGCAAGGGAGATATCATGGTCATGAAGAAGGGACAGACGATTACCTTTGAGTGCAGCGATGACTTTGCCAATGTCGCCGTCTTTATTGACCTTGAGGATAGGGTTACTCTGGTATGACGGACAAGGGACTACTTGGCTACAATAAAAACAAACCTTGTTCATCTCTCATCTTTCTGCACGGTGGACTGATGCTGGAGCTCAAGACGGCCGCCTGAGCCAGCATGAAGTTGCGAGAACTCTTGATGGGCCCATAGATCCAACAGTGCATGTTTTTTTAGGAATGATCTGGTCATTCACTTATGAGTGTGCCTCCAGTGAGTCAGCAGCCACTCACCCTGGTCATGGCCGCAAGGACTTGGTTAGTAAGGCATAACCTCGCAATGGGCAGAATGATAAAAGTGTTGCTAGTACGTACATTATATCAGACTGTTTATGAGTTTCTACGGGGTTCTTCGTACAGCTCCAAAATCACTTCTTGGTCTCCACCAGCTCAGTTATAGCTTTCCAGCTGCGGGAAGCTCATAAATGTAGTCCTCAGTGAGGCTCACCACTTCACGAGCGAGGCCAAAGCTGTAGACGTATCCTCCTGCGTTTTGACCATAGGCGTGGATGACTCTCTGGCCATCAACCACCTCTTTCTCGCAACGCACGCCGCAGAAGCGCCTATCCATGGTAGCGTAGACGCCTACGTGATCGTACAGGATCGGCCAGTCTTTGGGGTCTGGGGATGGGAAGACGTCGGGCTGGTTGTTGTGAGCGTTCTGGCAAATCTGTTGACGACACTTGTTAGCAAGCTTTATCGCTTCAGGACGGTCGCTTGACTGGGATTACCTTCTTTCGTTGCTCCTCGGATATGGATAAATCCCGGTCATTCTCGGTTAGAACACCTCCGACATAGACTGTACCATCGAGTCGTGCAAAGGCAGTAGAGTAGTATCCCTTATCTCCTCTGCGGATAAAGAGTCGGTCGTAGGTGGGTGGAGCCTTGGCAACCACGCATTGAAGCCTCCAGGGCGTCAGGTTCTTCTCCATGACATCCTTGAGGTTCTCTGCCCCAATGCCAGAGGCATTGATGAGAATGTCATGGCCAAGTCCCTTTAGATCGGCGAGCGAAGAAACCCGAGTGCGTCGAAACTTGATTCCGCGAGCCTGAAGCCTCTCGTACAGCCAGGTGAGGAACTTTTGAGGCGTCAGGACAACCGTCTTGTATTTCATGCCGTAAATGGCACCTATGGGAAGCTCCTCGTCGCTCAAGAAGCGGAAATCGGGCACTTTTCCGGCATACCAAACATCCGCTTTGGTGCCACGATCCATGATCTCGGTCATCTCGATCTGGCGGACACTCGACTCGGGGTTGGTCTCGGCCAGTCTGAGGAGTCCCATGAGACCCTCAAGCTGCATCTTTTGCTCCCGGGGCGACGACTGATGGACACCAACCCAGATGGCGCCAGCGTAAGGGCTAGCCCACTCCTTGGTGTCGTAGTCGCCTGGAAGATGCTCGGCCACGATGGTGACGTTGTAGTTCCTTGGCAGACTGGCCGCGGCCATCATGCCAGTTACGCTGAAGTCATGGTTTAGCAATCTAATGTGGTTTGATGGGGAAGAAGTTATGCGCTTACCCAGCACCCAAGATGGTAACCTTGACCATGGTGAATAGAGATTTCTGTATTGAGCTTGGTAGAGGGAAGTGACAGGCAGAATACTTGGGTTTAGATGCCTGACGAGGCTGTAGTAGGAGATGCTTGAACAACGAGTGCAATATGTACTCTGATGCCTGTCCCGGGAGCTTCCCCCAGCTTTTCTCGGGACAATCTAGTGTCACCAAGCCCCGGAGCTGTCAATCAGCTCTGGGGAAGATACACCCGGTCCCATCTCTGGGAATGTCGGTCAATTGCCCCATTGAGGCCAAATCCGAGGTCCATTTAAATTCAGTGGGGGGCGTGTGGTGCCTAGACCCGGCGTTCGCCAACGTAGAACGGATGGATCCTTGACTGCCGAGCCGAATGCAATTACAGTACTCCGTGCGGCTGTCGATAGCTGGGTAGTAAGCGAAACCTTCCAAAACAGTCAGGAACCCGACTTAGTTGTAGGGCCAGGCGGTGATATGTCGTTGTGCCGCCTGTTGTGGCCTCCTGGTCATGGCGGACTTGGCCAAGGCGAATCCCGTGCTGAGGTAACCACCAAGAATAAAAGCGGATGCAATTATCGTGCTGCTTTGGCAACTTGTCTTCCTAGCTTTGGATAGGGATCAAGTCATCCTTTCAAGTTTGACCACCGCCATCTGTCCCTTTGTTTGTCCTTCTGTTCCTCGCAAAGACACCATGACCACCGTTGAGAGCCTTAGACGCAACCAGACCGCCTTTGATTATGTTATCGTGGGAGGTGGTACAGCTGGATGCGTTGTCGCGAGCCGGTTAGCTTCAGCGCTCCCAACGGCCAGCATCCTACTTATTGAGGGAGGTGAGAGCGACGTCGGCAAAGACAATCTCCACGACCTCAAGCTCCAGGTTAATTCTTGGGGAGGAGATCACGACTACTGCTGGAGCTCAGTTCCCCAGCCCAAGGGTGAGATCTCACTGTGCACGGGGGGTCCTCAGGCTGGTTAACTCAACGTTCGCAGGCAATAGCTTCATCCAGCACTCGCGCGGCAAAATCCTCGGAGGCTGCTCCAACATCAACGGCTGCATCTCATTCCGACCTCTCGAGTATGATATCCGCAAGTGGCAGGAAGCTGGTGCTGACGGCTGGACCTTTGACGAGATGGTGAGACTCGTGGACAAGCTGCGAGTCACGGTCAATGAGATCCAGCCCCAGTACCACAACCCAGTCGACCTGGCTCTTGTCGAGGCAGCCCAAAAGGCGTTTGGCATCCCCAGGACAGATTCGTTCAATAAAGACGTCGTGCGCACGGGCAAGATAGCGCCATCAGCGGGCCACTTGGCTATTGCCCATAACCCGGAGAATGGCTATCGCAGCAGTGCCAGCATCGCCTACATACACCCACTTCTGAGCGGGGAGGAGAAAAGGCCCAATCTGACCATTCTCACGAGCGCTTGGGTTCATCGTGTCAACTTCATCGACAGCGTCGCCTCTGGAGTTAACCTGACTCTCAAGTCGGGGCTCCCGATAACTGTTAGGTCGGACGTTGAAACAATCCTCTGCGCGGGAGCCTTCGATTCCCCGCGACTATTGCTGCTTTCCGGCATTGGGCCACGCGATCAGCTCGAGAGCTTCGACATCCCCCTTATCGCGGATGTTCCGGGGGTAGGCGAGAATCTGATGGACCATACAGAGACGGTCATGATGTGGGAGATGAAGGCCGCAGTTCCACCACAGTCCGTCATTTACTCGGACGTATGCTTCTTCCTACGCAGGGAGGCACAGAACTCGCGGGGAGACGACGGAGACATCATGGACTCCATGTTCCACGTCTTTGGCATTGGATTCGATGACAACATGGCTCGACATGGCTATCATGCCCCAGAGAACGCTTATTGTCTAATCCCGAACCTCCCAAGGCCTCGTTCCCGGGGCCGCATCTCCCTCCAGTCTTCAGACCCCAAGATACGCCCGGCCATTGACTTTCGATACCTGACCGATCCCGAAGACTACGACCTCAAGACAATCCTCTTTGAGCTCCGTGCAGGCCGCAAGCTGGCGGCCATGGCTCCCTTCCGAGAACTCATCAAAAGGGAGGTTGCGCCTGGTCCAGATGTCCAGACAGAGGAGCAGCTCATCGACTACGCTCGCAAAACCCACGGCACCGTCTTTCACCCATGCGGAACGGCCAAGATGGGAAACATTGCCCAGGACAGCATGGCCGTTGTCGATCCTCAACTTCGTGTCCGTGGCGTCAAAAAGCTGCGAGTCATAGATGCCAGTGTATTCCCGCTCATTCCATCCGTCAACCCGATGTTGACCGTCTACGCCGTTGCCGAGAAGGGTGCAGAGATGATCATCAAGGATTACGCTTCGGTCCGTCTCCGGGCCAGGATTTGAGAAGTGTTGGTGACATTGTAAAACGCGAGTGCGCATAAATTGAGTGTACATAGCTATACAGAACAAGGACAGTATCCTTGCCGACTATTGAAAATTTTCCCCAAGAGATATCCACAACCTGCCACATGTAAACGGCGTCCTTCCTGTCAATCTTTCTGGGTGACAGTCTTGCCATTATTTGGCTCCTCCGGGCCTAAGCGAATGTCAATCTCCAGTTCTTGGTGATCAAAAGCTCCAGCCAAGTGACGTTGATGCCGCAGTCCTTAAGACCCCACAGCTCCTCCAGCAGATCGATAGCCCACATGTTGACAGCCACTCTATTCGTCGAGTATATGGCTTTGAACCTTTCGACAGCCGCGGTGCGCAATTCTTCATCGGTCTTTGTGAGCTCGGCGGCAGCAGTGAGAAGCGGTGTTGAGTGAAAGCTGAAACAAGGCGCGTCAACAGGCGTCTTGAACAAACGTTCTAACGAGTCCAACACCAACGGCCTTATCCGGGCCTGGGAGTCATGGATTGCGTCGGAAGCGTCGGAAGCGTCGTCGCCCGGGGTGAGATCGTCGGCTTGAGAAGGCACGCCGCAGATGTTGTACAGCATAATAAGTCCGTGGTTACGATACCCGATGCTCATGTCGACGAGGTCCTGGTCATCGTGGTCCGGTTCCCATGCCAGCAGCTGACCCTCGAAAGTCGCTTCCAGCACCAGGTCCCTGGCCTCGGTTTCCAGGACCAGGCGGCAATGCCGACCGAGACATGCGATCAGATACAGCAGCTCTGACATGAATCCAATCATGGGATGAAAAGAACTGCGGGTGGCCTGGATGGCATCAAACATCTGCGCCGTGTTGAGGGGTGCGAGATCTTGGGGTGCGGCGATGAAGGCGCACGACATGTCCCAATACAGGTACCACCCCAGCATGAACTGGACCAACGGGTCCCGCCGCTTCTCCGGGTCCTCCAGCATCTTTTCTAGCAGGCTACGGGCAGCTTGGAGATGCTCTTTTCCATAGTCGTTTGGGTGGTCCTCTGTCCACAACCATGAAACCCCCTGCAGGAACACGGTCAGCAGGGAGGCAGGTTTGAGGTTGGCGCCATCCTGCATCTCACGCCGCAGTGCCTGGATAGCAAGGCCGCGCTCTTGTAGGCAGGTGATCAGCTCTTTCGACTTGAAGAAGTGCTCCTGTCCTGCGCTCACGCTCTGCACCGTGTGCAGCAGCGACGGAGTGGTCACGAGATGCTCGAGAAGGGGGTATGACAGGGGGTTGTTCTCGGGGCACACGGTCATTATCCGGCTGGTCTTGTCGAGCCAGTACGCGAGGAGCTTCTTTTCGGGGTTCACAATGCCCAACCACGGCTCGGCGATAGGCTTGGTGATCATCCAGGGCACCTCAATCTGCCATCTTGTTGGCGGTGTGGAGGAGAGACACACGGAGCCGCGTCTTTGACAGTGGCTGCAAACTGGGTATTTCTCGTCGCATTTGACTCGGCGCTGCTTGCACTCCTTGCATCCAGATCTGCTCTTGGGCTTGCGGGTAGCCGCGAGACCGAATGTCAGCGACTCAATCGGGCTCTCGCTGGCATCGCTGGCTATCGGTGCTGGGGGATCGTTCTTAACCCGCGACTGGAACTTATTATCGGTAGCGAACCGCACGCGATAGGACGACCTCGACGTCATGGCTACGATGATTTCGGTTTTGGAGGGGGCCTGGGCGGGGGAGACAAAGGGCTAACGTCGTCGAATTATGAGACAGGGCCGTCGATTTTTGGATTCTCTGGAGGGTGGGCGGGGCAGACAAAGGGTCGAGATGTTCATTGAGTACTGAGTTGCAATGAGATTGTAGAGAAGAAATTCACGCCGAGGGTTCAAAAGCTAAGACCCCGAGGACCTACGCTACCCCAGAAGCCAAAGGGGTGATAAGCCAGTGGGAACGAGAGTTAATCCGAGATAGACTGGAAGGTCACCATTGGCTGATAAGCGGTGGATCTGATTAGTAAACGGGGACTGGGCTTGAATCTTGTCGTTGAGCCGACCTCTCTCCGCACCGAATCACTGTGGCTCCTCTCCAAATACCTTCCTGGCGCAGTAAGGAGGGGAAGGGGTCTGAGTCAGTCAAAGCTGGGGGAACTCTAAACCAACCTGGCGTCGTTGCTGGGGCGTCAGCGTCAGCAGGGGAGGAGGAAAATCCGGGGAGCGTGGGGGAGCCGAGTTGTTCCCCCGTCTGTGCTGTCGATTCGCTTTGCTCTTTGCAGGCAAGACGAGCCAATCTCCTCTACCGTAACATGCAAGCCCTAGAGATGCAGGTTACTGTAGAAGAGATTGGCTGATGGCCAGACCTTGATCTCCTCACTGCACTCTCCAGGAGAAGCGGGGCAAGGTCTTGTCGTCATTTCTGCAGAGACTGCATAGTAGATATCCCAGTTTTGGCCGGGATCGGAACTACGGATGAGGCATTTCGGGAAGAGGCTGACGGATATTACGGAATGCGAATAGAACATCAGCTACTCATCACCAAACAAAGGACACACGGTGCATAGGCTAACGGCTCAAGAATTCGACTACAAATTCCACGCACGTACTGTCTCGGCCGTTGTATAATCTAGCACACGCCACCCCTAGAGTCTACATGACTTGTCCCCGCTGCCCATAGGAGCAAGCTCGACACCCTCTAGATCCACGTAACCGTAGACCTCCATCTTGTCCCCGTCCGCCTCCAAGGCCTTCTCCCACTTCTCAGCGCTCTTGTTAAACGCTTCAACAACCTCATCGTTGGTGAGGTCCATGGGACACTGATTTCTCCCTAGCTGGCGGATCTGGGTTCCTGCTGCTGTCTCGGTCAGGCCATAGTCTTGATTGTTGATCTTCAGGATAACGGCCCCCGTATTCACCCTGCCCTCCAGAATGTCCTTGGGCAACTTAGGCTCCGCGCAGAGGGGACGAGCCAGGCCAACTCCGTCAACGACATCCAGAGCCTTGACCATGGCGCTCACCGTGCGGAACCCTCCCGTCACAAAGACCTTGGTCTGCTTGAGTCTTGGCACAACCGATTCGGCGAACTCGAGGAAGAATGCCTCGCGCTTCTTGGTGTGTTCGTTCTTGTGCTCAAATGCCATGTCTTCGTAGGTACCGCCAGAGAGCTCCACAAAGTCAAACTGACACTGGTGTTCGAGGAGCTCGCAGAGCTCAGCGCATTCTTCAGGGGTGAATCCCTTCTCGTCAAACTCAACCGAGTTGAGCTTCACGCCGAGGACAAAACCGCTTGAAAGAGGGATGCGTGCTCTGATGGCCGCGACAATCTCCACGATGATCCGAGCTCGGTTCGAAACAGAACCGCCGTACTCGTCAGTGCGCTGGTTTGTCCTGCGAGAGAGGAACTGAGAGAGCAGGTAGCCGTGAGCACCATGAAGCTCTACACCGTCGAAGCCAGTCTTGTAAAGATACTCGGCCGCATGTGCAAATGCGTCCACGAGGCCCTTGATCTCTTGGTGGCTGGCAGCATGTGGCTTGGCAAATGTCATGCCCCACACCTCCTTGGTGAGGTGGACAGCTGAGGCCGATACAGGATCCGCGTTCAATCGACTTTGGACCTGTCGGCCAGCATGAGAGATCTGGCCGATCATCAAACTTCCGGCGTGGTTGCCAGCCCAGGCAAGACGTTTATAGGCCTCGAAACGTGGCCCTTCGAAGGGAGCGTCGGGGGGGATGATCAGGTTACCGGGGCCCTCGATGTTGATAGGATCGACCATCAGGTTTCCGGTGAGGATGATACCGATACCCCCTTCTCCGAACCACTTGAATGCATTGATGATGTCCGGGGTAGGGATGCCGCGTTTGCTGATGTCCTTGGTATCCCAAGTGCACAACCTTTCGGTCATAGATGCTTTCAGGAACCGGTTCTTGGCTGTTCTTTGAGAAAAGGCCAGCTTGAGAGGCCTACCCAGTGCTGACACGTCCGAGACAGGTCGGTCCTGTCCGTATCGTTGTTTGGACATAATGCGAACTGGCACACAAAGGTCGAGGAAGAGGTGGTAGATTGTCGAGGAGAAGAGAATGCCCGTTCGGTTATAATTCTAGATCAAGGAACGTATGAATCAAGCAATGGAGTATAGCTGAGGACGAGCATCTGTGAATTTAACCTCCCTTCGGAGCAAGAATCAGCAAACCACATGTTTCCCTGTTTGTCTAATGACCGAAGCAGCAGATGTGCGCTGAAAGAATTGGATTTAAAACAGCTTGATTAGTCACGGAACATACATGGCCTAAGCCGGTTAGTGTTCCCGAGGTTCGGATTGAACTCAAGAGTTGCAAGTAATAATAGCTAAATATTAACTAAATCTAAGGTATTTAAAATAATGCATCAGACCCACTTGCCTAAAGCGTACGGGATCCGAAGCGACAGATCGGGACCCACTTTGAGTTACTTGTCGGCGTCATGCCATGCGGAGTATCATGGAGTGTCGTACGGAGGAGCGCCTGCGGTCATCTTGGAGCATTAAAAACGGTAGTGGAAAGGGCCTTTTTTTTCTCTCTTTTTGGTTTTTTTTTTTCCTTATTTGAAATGAGGGTATTGCCTAATGCGGTGAAATAACGAGCACACCCCCCTTAGTGGACCTGCTCTGACGAACCAGAGGAGCCAGCCGGGACAAGTTTCAACTGGAAGCCATGCAATATATCATGTTTGCTTCTTCGATTTCTTTGTGCAGCCGGGAAGGGATGAGGGTATGAAGAATACCACAACTCTATCAACGAGATATGTACTGTAGACAGCGACTGATGTGTGCATGGCCTTTCTATCGTCAGCGAAAAAGTAAAGATGAAAAGCAACCAGAATTTCAGGTGATCCGCTTGCTAATGCTCCCTTCGAACCGGTCTTGATTATGGCACTGGGCGTATGAGTTAGGGAGCTGCCCCTTGCTAGTTACCTGTTCAGGCACTGTTGCGAGTGGGAAGATGAGTGCCCAGTGCATAGCTCAACATCGAAACCCGCCAAACAATCTGAAGAAGCCCTACCTCTTCGGTAACAGTCCCGAGACTCTTTATGTAATGCTTGTCCTTCATATCCCACCTCTTTGGAGCCTGGCAACATCCCAAGCCTCATATAAATAGCCATCCATCCACCACCTTGAGCAACACATTGGGGTTTGATTGCCATTTTGCCCCCGAATCTTCAAAGACTTTCCAAGATCAATCGAAATGGCTGCCAACGTCCTCGTGGACCTCACAACTCCGAACGGAATCCGGTACCGGCAGCCCTTGGGTCTGTTCATCAACAACGAGTTCGTCGAGTCCAAGTCCGGTGAGACATTCCCGACAATCGACCCCGCGTATGAAAGCCCCGCAATCCTACGACTTACAACTGCTGACCACCTGTAGAACCGAGGAAGAGATCGCCCGTGTACACGCAGCCGGTATCAACGATGTCGAAGATGCCGTACGCGCTGCTCGTCAGGCCTTTGAGGGAGCCTGGTCCGACGTTGAAGGAAAAGACAGGAGTCGGCTTTTGTACAAGTTGGCCGATCTTGTAGAGGAGAATGCACAAGTTCTTGCCGCCATCGAGTCGTGGGACAATGGTAAGCATTGAAGCATGGCCCGTGATGGGCAACAAACGACTGACACTAGCAGGCAAGCCATACTCGACAGCCCTCCTAGAAGATATTCCAGAGGTCATTGACGTGTTTCGATATTATGCCGGTTGGGCAGACAAGAGCTACGGACAAGGTACGATAGCCTTGTATTCTTTGAGACTTGGTTGACTGACCACATTGCACCCTGGAAAGTGATTCAAACAAGAGGGACCCAGCTCAACTACACTGTGCCAGAGCCAGTCGGCGTCTGCGGCCAAATCATTCCATGGAACTACCCCATCGTCATGGCCTCCTGGAAGTTAGCCCCAGCCATTGCTGCCGGAAACACGGTTATCCTCAAGGTCTCGGAACAAACGCCTTTATCCGCCCTCTTCCTCGCCAGTCTAGTCGCACCGGCCGGCTTCCCCCCTGGAGTCATCAACATCATCAACGGCTTTGGGCCGGTTGCTGGTTCCGCACTTGCCTCGCATACTAATGTGGATAAGATAGCCTTTACTGGCTCTACCCAGACAGGAAAGGAGATCATGAAGTTAGCATCGTCTAACCTGAAAAGTGTCACTTTGGAGACTGGAGGGAAATCCCCTCTGATGATCTTTAACGACGCTGATTTGCATGCTGCAGTTGGAGCTGCTTATCCGGGCATCATGGCTAACGCTGGGCAAAACTGCTCTGCAAACAGTCGCGTACTAGTTCAAGAAGATATATACGACCGCTTCCTCAAACTGTTCAAATCCAAGGCGGTTTCTGATACCACCATTGGGGACCCATTTGACCAAGACACGTCCCAAGGGCCTCAAATTACGCGAATGCAATTCGACCGCATCCTCTCCTACATTCAGTCTGGAAAGGATGAGGGTGCCAAGCTTGTGCATGGAGGCAAGGCATATAAGAACCTGAACGGCAAGGGCTTCTATCTCGAGCCAACCATCTTTAGCCATGTAACGCCCCAGATGCGGATTTACCGGGAGGAGATATTTGGCCCTGTTGTCGTCATCTTGCCATTCAAGTCGGAGGACGAAGTAGTCAAGATGGCGAATGACACCGAGTTTGGCCTGGCAGCGGCAATTTTTACCCGCGACATTTCTCGAGCACATCGCATCACGCGAAAGATCAAGGCCGGTAGTAAGTTGTCCCTATTCCCCAAGTTTTGGCGGTGGCATCCATGCTGACGAGGAAACAAGCCGTATGGATCAACAACAGTCAAACCGTGGATCCTCGAATTCCGTTTGGTGGCTTCAAGCAGTCAGGCATTGGTCAGGAGCAGGGAGAGGCCGGTATCAAGGCGTACACGAATTACAAGACAGTGGTAGTTGATTTGGCTCCCGAAGGGCACAGTCAAACTTCATTGGAGCCCAAGTTGTGAGAAGTTACTCCTATACCAATGCAAGGCTTCAGAGCCAGAAGAAGGATGGAACATCCCAAAGCGTCTCCAAGCATCCTGTAACGGAAAGGTTTTTCTCAAGTCCATAGACAGATTTCAATAGCCATTCGATCAAACAGTAGTCGTCACACTCTAATTTGCAATTCAAACAATATGCAAGAGGCCAGACAATAGGGTCACAAGAACCAGTGTCTCGAGTTGATATTAGCGTCTCGCATATGTAGCGTTCCGCCCCCTGTAGTAGAATCTCTCTGATACATAAACCATAAGAAAACGCAGGTTTTCAAGCTGTATGATCGACTGTATGGTATTTGTGCGCGCCTAACTGAGATGCAGATTAGAAGGCCGAGTTGCCTCGCTCACTACGATGAAATGCACTGCGAACGCAGCCTAACAGAAACAGTTTGACTAGTGGCACCTACAAGTTATTGGAGGTTCCCTGACGCATCCAACTCGGGCGTTGGATGATCTTCGCGGTACAGCTCAAAGAAGGAACTGGCTAGGCTCATCTGGCGCATCTCTGCGGCCCTGTTGGCAGGATCGTGTCTAGGTTCAATGAGGCAAGTGAAGACGCGCGTGTAGGACAGGTGAAAGGTCGGTAGTAGTAATAAGGATCTTGGTAAGAAGTTAGGTTGATCAATAGCAATAGAGAAGATGCTCAGAGTACAAAGCCTCTTAGCAACAATGAAGACGACATAATGTTGCCATCGACTTGTTGCTTTAGTCGCATTTCATTCCCTTCTCGACTTACATCATCAAATCTCAAAAAACATAGCGGCTTCACGCTCGTTCACCCTTCGAGATGTCGCCAAGCACGACAGTGCTAATGATTCCCCTCACTATATTATCTTTCATTATATTAAAGGTTAAAAAGCCTTTTTTATAAAAGGTATTCTCTTTTAAACTCTAATTTCTTCTATATCTTTTTCTCCCTTCTTATTATATAAATACTACTAGCTACTCTATTTATTTATTTTTCTTAATAGTAATCTATTAAAATAATTCTATTTAGATATAAAAAATTTAATATAATTTTAAATTAAATAAAATAAACTAATATATTTAATCTTATTTATTTTAAAATATAAAAAGCTTAATTAATACTAACTTTTAAAAATTATTTTTATTTTAATTTATTTAATTTTTTATTTTTATTATTTAATAATAATAACTAATTTTTCTTTCTAATTTAGAGTTTATCTTAACTAATTATATTTTAGATAATAATAATTATAATATTTATATCTAATATAAATATTCTAATCTTTTAAAATCTAATTAATATTTTTAATAAAAATCTTTAAAAAATAATTATTAT
This sequence comes from Clonostachys rhizophaga, assembly GCA_902077795.2. Taxonomy (NCBI): domain Eukaryota; kingdom Fungi; phylum Ascomycota; class Sordariomycetes; order Hypocreales; family Bionectriaceae; genus Clonostachys; species Clonostachys rhizophaga. Next base: position 118,281 of record CABFNQ020000648.1, read on the forward strand.
TATTAAAGATAAATTAAAATAAGTATTTATTAACTATATTTATTATATATTACTATAGTTAGTTAAAAGCTTATTTATAATAATAAAACTACTTTTAATAATATAAATTATATAGTTATATTAGTTAAAATTATAGAGTTTTTATAATAACTATAACTCTTTATAGTAAAAAGTAATACCCTAACTTATAGAGTTTAATTTACTATAATTAAAACTTTTAATTATTATAACTTAGTAAGTTTAAAAGCTAGAAACTTTAGATTTTTAATAATAAGTATATTTTTAAATAGTTAAAAGATATAAATTATCTACTCTTTCTTTTATATATTTCCTAGTTTTTATTTACTCTAAAACTTATTATAATAGCTTTAATAGTTAAATTTAATTTTCTATAAAGGTTATTAGTATTAAAAATCTAAAAAATTAACTTATAATTATTAAACCTTAAGATAAATATATATAACTTTTATAAAACCTATATTTATCTAAAAAGAGCTTAAAAGATAAATATTTAAATATAGATAATTAATATTTTATCTTTTAAACTAAAATAGATATTCTATTTTTAAAAGTTATTTTAGAATATATTAGTAATCAAATAATATAATTTTTTAATTTAATATTATTTTTAAAAAAGAATTTATTATATAAAAAATAATATAATTTATAAATAAATAAGCTATTTTTATTTATATTTTATATAAAAGTCTTAATTAAAATAATAATATTTAATTATTTATAATAATAATATTAGAAATTAGCTTATTTTTTTAATCTCTTTATAGGTTTAGATATTATAATCTAATATATTATAATTATTATATTATAAAGCTTTTATATAGATTTACTCTTTTTAATAATTATTTTAATAATTTTTCTCTTTTAACTATTTATTTATATTTTTCTAATTTAATAAATATATTTAATTCTATATAATTAAAAATCTTTTAAAATATATATAGCTTTTTTTAGCTCTTTAATATTTATTTAATATTTTATTTATTATATAAAGATTTTAAATTTTAATATATAAAAAGGTTATTTAATATATTATTATAATTACTTTCTTTATAAATTAATTATAATTAATATTAATATTAAAAAGTTATTTTTTTATTAGTTTTATTATAAATAAAAGTATATTCTAAGATTAAATAATATATAATTTAATATTTATTTTTTTAAAAATATAATTAGTAGTTTATATCTAAACTTTTAATACTATAAGATAAAATTAAAATTAAATACTTTTAGCTTTAATATAAATATTAATATCTTAAAAACTCTAATAATAAGAGTATTTATATAGTTAAATATATAAATAATCTAGCTATAGTTATAACCTCTAAGGGGAAAAGCTTATTATCTAATAATAATAATTATCTTTTCTTTCTAATTTAAAGCTTATCTTAATCTAGATTAATTAATTAATTAATTACTAGATAACTTAAATAACTATAATATCTAATATAAATATTTAAATTTCTTAGAGTTTAATTAATATTTTTAATAAGATTTTTAAAGTAATAATAATTATTATCTAAGATAATCTAATATAGCTATTTATTAACTATATTTATAATATATTCTTATAATTAGTTAAAAGCTTATTTATAGTAATAAAGCTATTATTAATTATATAAATCTAGTAATTATATTTATTTAGTATATTATTTTATTATATAACTTACTATCTATAGTTATTATAAATATTTATAGAGAATTAAAATTAATTTAAGTAAATATTATATTCTAAGAATAACTACTCTCTTATATAGACTTATTATAATCTAATATATAACTTATAGTTTTAATATATTATATACTATATTAAGTTAATAAGAATAGAGATAGCTTTTAAGAATTAGTTTATTAATTAAACTTTTTATATTTTAAAATAGTTTAAATTAAAATATTAATTAAATTAAATTAGATTTAATATTAATATATTAGAGTTTATTTTAATTTAATTTAAATTATATTTATTTAGAAATAAAAGAAAAGTTAGTTATTTAAAATTATTAATTAAGTTTATATTTATAAATATAATATATATTTACTATTATAGAAAATTTTTATTAGATAATATAGATTTAATATTAATCTAATATTTATTTATATATACTTAATTATACTATATAATAAAAAAGTTATTTTATAAAATTTAGATTTTAATATATTTAGATTATATATTTATTTTATATATAATTTATAGTATTTTTAAAACCTAAAACTATTTAATTTTAAAAAGAGGTTTTAATAATATTAATATTTATAATATTATATTTAGTTTAAAAAACTCTTTTTAGATTATATAATATTAAACTAGATTTAATAAAATCTATTTAAATATTTTTCTTTATAAAAAAATAGAAAAAGATTATATAAAAAAATAAAAAGAAACTTAAGCTTATTAATATAAATAATATATATCTATATTAGATTTTTAATCTCTTACTTATTTTTTTTTTATTAGTTTTACTATAAATAAGAATATATTCTAAGATTAAGTAATATATAACTAGATTATATAAATTTTTTAAGAATATAATTAATAGTTTATATCTAAATCTTTAATATTATAAAATAAAATTAAAATTAAATACTTTTAATCTGAATATAGATATTAATATCTTAAAAACTCTAATAATAGAAGCTATTTATATAGCTAGATATATAAATAGTCTAGCTATAGCTATAGCCCCTAAGGGGAGAAGCTTATTATCTAATAATAATAACTATCTTTTCTTTCTAACTTAAAGCTTATCTTAATCCGGATTAATTAATTATATTATTAATTAATTACTTAATTAATTAATTATTTAATTAATTAATTACTAAATAACTTAAATAGCTATAATATCTAATATAAATATTCTAATCTCTTAGAGCCTAATTAATACTTCTAATAAAATTCTTAAAATAATAATAATTATTATCTAAGATAATCTAATATAGCTATTTACTAACTATATTTATAATATATCTCTATAATTAATTAAGAATCTACTTATAGTAATAAAACTACTATTAACTATATAAATCTAGTAGTTATATCTACTCAGTTTATTACTTTATTATATAGCCTATTATTTATAGCTACTATAGCTACTATAGGTATTTATAAAGAATTAAAATTAGCTTAAGTAAATACTATATCTTAAGAATAGTTACTTTCTTATATAGGCCTACTATAGTCTAATATATAACTTATAGTTTTAGTATATTATATACTATATTAAATTAATAAGAGTAAAAGTAGTTTTTAAGAATTAGTTTATTAATTAAGCTTTTTATATTTTAAAATAGTTTAAATTAGAATATTAATTAGATTAGATCAGGCTTAGTATTAATATATTAGAATTTATTTTAATTTAATTTAAATTATATTTATTTAGAAATAAAAAAAAAGTTAATTATTTAAAATTATTAATTAAGTTTATATCTATAAATATAGTATATATTTACTACTATAGAAAATTTTTATTAAATAATATAGATTTAATATTAATCTAATATCTATTTATATATACTTAGTTATACTATATAATAAATCTCTTACTTATATAATTATTTTAATAATTTAAAATAATAAATATTTAATAATAAAAAAAATAAAAGAAGTAAGAAAATATATAGATTATAATAATTTTATACTTTTAATAATAGATTTTAAAATTAGCTAAATAATAACTTTTATAGCTATTAAGAATTAGTATTTAATATATTTTTATTATATAAAAAGCTATATAAAATATAAAATATTTAATTTAATTTAGATTAATTATATTAATAATTTAGCTATTTTTAATTATTATAAACTATTAATTTTATAGTAAATTATATTTCTAATACTAGTTTTTAAAATAGAATTAAATAATTAAAATTAAAAAAAATATATCTAGCTAGCTATATTTACTTTTTAAATAATAATTATATACTTCTAGTTATTAAATTAAATTAGTTTAGTATTTATATAATTCTCTAAGATAAATTATTATTTTAAAAAAGATAATTTCTATTATAAAGCTAATCTTATTAAAGTTATATAGATTTTTATTTAGAATATTATATTTTATCTTTAGATTATATATAAAAGTAAACTAAGATCTAATAATTTTTAATAAAAAAATATATTTATTATAATTACTAAGAGATAAATTATTAAAAACTAAAATAGTTTTTAAATTAATATATCTATTATATTTCTTAATAATTAATTTAATAAGCTATTAATATATAATAAATAATATACTTTTAAGCTATAGAGTATTTTAAAAATAATTAGATATTTTTAGTTAGTTAATAGTTATACTAGAGAGAAAAGAATAATAGAATTATTATTTAAAAGTTAGATATTAAATTAGATAATAAAATTAAACTTATAATAATATAGATAAACTAATATTTATTTATTAATACTAGTTTTAAAAAATATAATTTATTTAGAAATAAATATATATATATATATATATAGTAAATATATTTAGTATTTTAATATATTATATAACTTAAGTTAGAATTAATCTATAACTAGAATATAATATTATTATAAATTTATTTATAATAATAAGTTATTTTTTTATATAGATTTAATAGTTTTTTTTTTTTTTTTTTTAGCTATAAATAAAATTATTTTAAAATTAGATATAATATATAATTTATTTATAATATAGGGTTTTTTATATATATAGTTAGTAGTCTATATTTAAACTTTTTATAGAATAAAAATTAAATCTTATACTTTTAATCTGAATATAGATATTAATATCTTAAAAACTCTAATAATAGAAGCTATTTATATAGCTAGATATATAAACCTAGCTATAACTATAATCCCTAAGAAGAGAAACTTATTATCTATTAATAATAACTATTTTTCTATACTTATCTTAATTAATTAATTATATCTAATAAGTTGGCTTGTGTAAATGAAAAAGTAAAAAAAATAGAGTCGAAGGTTGGGTACGGACCGAAACTTAGTTAAAAACAAGTCGTGTGGAGCTAGTCACGTGTGGCCTGATCTTGGGATATCCCTTGCATACGGCAAAGACCCCCAAAAAAAAAAAAAAAAAAATATCTAATAAGTATTTATCTTAATTATAATTATCTTCTTATAAGTACTTATTACTAATAACTACTATAAGTAATAATTATAATAATAAAATAAATATAACTAATACTATTATCTCTTCTTTAGATAACTAAATTTATATAAATAATCTAGCTCTTTAGCTAATAATAGTATTAGTTAGTTAGCAGCTAAAAGAGCTATATCTCTAATATATAAAAAATATAAGCCTCTGATTAATCAAAGAGCTTCTTATAGTAATATAGCTGCTTATAGAATAATAGGTTTAGTAGCTATATCTATTTAGACTATCTCTATAATTTAATAATTATATTTATTAAAAAATATTTTTTTTATTTTCTTATAGCTAGTAATAATAAATAAATAAATTTAGTTATTAATATATTTATAGAGAATTATATTAATATTTCTTTAATATTTAATTATTATTATAATTAAAATTACTATATATATTTTTAATAAATAATATATTAAATTAAACTAATTTAGATTAAAATAGCTTTTTAAATTTAATATTTATTTTAATTAATAATATTAAATAAAAATTAATTAAATTAAAAAATTTCTTAAAAAGAAAAATTAATTAAATAATATTAGAATTATAATAAATAAATTAATTATTATTATAAAATATTTAAAGAAAAATATAATAATTAATTTTAAAGTTATTATATACTAATTAAAAAACTAAATATAATTTTATATAGTATTATATTTTTATATTATTAAAATTATTATAAAATTTAAATAATTTTATTTTAATTAGTTTATAATAAAATAAAATATTTTTTATAAAATTTTATATATATAAGTAAAATTTATAATAATTATATAAAGCCTTAGTTCTAATAACTTCTACTACTCTTTATAAATATATAATTTATTATAATTAGAATTATTATAGTAACTTTACTATTTTAAGAAACTAGCACTGTTTAAAAGTATTAGATTTTTATAACTTAAGAGTACTTTTTACCAGTCAGTAGAGCCTCCAGCTTCAGTAAATCTATCTGATAGCGTGCTTTTGTACTACGCTGAGGAGTGACACTGATCGTGACTTATGCAAATTACTACAGCCCAGTTGAAGCCTACTCCGAGTCAAGCTCGGGGTAGTGCCTCCAGATGCCTTTCCCATACTTCTGCCTTCGATCGCTCGCAAGATATTTCTTGATCCGTGGGCGTTCCTTGACAGCATCATACAGCTTGAACACGCCCTCATACTCTTTGCTCTCCTCCATCTTAGCCAGCGTTTTGGGGAAGGCAAATTTAAGCCCATCGATGCACTGCAGAATCATTAGCAACAGACTCTGAACAAGCATAGCTGGCCTTACCTGGAACAAAACCAGATCAGCATACGAGAGTGAGCCGCAATACAACCATGGCCCTTCCCCACTAGCCTCGCCCTTGAGCACACGCTCAAAGTAACCTATAAACTTGGGAAGGCGGCTGTCAATGTAGTTTTGCGCCCTCATCTTCGCCGCTTCCTTCTGATCCTCATAGTAATAGTCCACAGAAATCGGGTGGTGCACATCATGAGCCTCGTTGCTCAGCCCATCCAACGCCGTAAGGGCAAGCTGATTGACGTGGAAGATGCCATTGCTCTCATTGTCGTACTTCGGTGCGAGACCAAGACGGGTGGATAGGTACTGAAGAATGTTGGGCAGTTGGTGGATTATAAGATCGCCATGTTTTAGGATGGGGGGTGCAAAGGGTGGGGGATTGGAGGTATCGCCCGTGTTTGTTTTGGAGGTCTGGGCCATGACCAACTCGATAGCATTCTCCTCGACCGCTGTATCTGTGTAGGAGGCCCCAGCTTCTTCCAGCATAAGGCGGATGGCCTCACCGCGACCGGGGACGGTTGGCCAGTAAATGAGGTTGTAGGGGACGTCCTTGACCGTCTCGGGGCGTTTGACAGAGGGAGATGTTGAGCTCATTTTGATAATCGCAGTGTTTGACTTTGTGTTCGATGTTAAGGGAACCCGAGAGACTACTTTGGATACGTTGATTTTGTCCGTGAGAATATCAAGGAGGCACTTAAAGCGGGGCAATGGCTGTTGCAGGGGTGCTGAATCACTCTGGAACAGGCTAAATCTTGGCTCGCTTATACACCCAAATAGGAAAGTGTGTACCCATGAGGAGGGTGGATTTCATCATAGCTAGCTTGAAGCTTAATCAAGCTTTATGGATCCCAAGTATACACTAGGCAAGCTCGGCATCTGCATACCATGTAGACCCACGGAGTTCGGTAATGCCTGTGGATCCCTCTTCTATGACGTGGCACACGTGACTCGTCGAATTGCAATGAGTAATTGGAGATATAGCTATGCCTTTTTTGTTGAGCTCGAGTGATTGTATGAGGTTAATGGCTAATGTTCCCCCTTTCGCCAAACGTGAAGTATGTTTGATATAGATGCTTCAACCCGTTGCAAACCCCCAAACTACGTGTCGAGTGATGTGTGAGAGGCGCACAGGAGGTACGTGTGTTGCCTGTCAAGAAGGCGAATCTCTCGACCGGGTGGTCCCGCCACTCGCTGCTCCTGGCTCACCGCGAGTAGACTAGGTTCATTGTTCCACCCGGCGGTAACAGTTGCCAGCCCCAATATTCACCACAGCAAGGACAACGTGGTCGTAAGCAGAATCAATAAATAAATAAAAAGAAAAAAGCGGACTATCATTTGCTACAAACTAGACTAAAAGATTCTAAAGATTCTAATCCATTCCAGAACCAATCTGAAGAACCCGGATTTTCGACATTTAAGCCTTGGCGCCCAGTCCGTTATACCTTACAAAGGGATGAACACCCTACTCTTCAGATGTAGTTGGTGGAGCCGGGTCAAGCCTGTAGGACATATGGTGGAGAGGGGGGGGTTCAACCAGAGCTCGGCCATTGAGCTCTCTCGCATCGACCCAGTTGCCATGGATCTGAGCTCGCGTGCGTATTGGAAGCTCGATAACCGCAACAGGATTCTGGAAGTCCTTGGTGTCAAGAATTACCAGGTTGGTGAGGTTGAACTCAAGACGGTCAACTGCAAAAATGATATAGCCATCTCCTTCTGGAGAGTCATCAGACCGGGGAATGAAGACGGGTTCCTGGCACCGGCACTGAGGTCCCGGGTAGTAGACCTCCAGCTTACCGGTGCTCTTAACGAGCATTGCAGTAGCATTGAGCCCTTCGAAAACATGCTTATCGCTGAGAGGTCCCTTCTCTTCTGAATAATAGATATTCATGAAGATATGGTCATACTTCTTGCAATAGTAGCGCTCATCGATACGACAAAACTCATTAGGAGCATCCACCAAGGTAACCGGGTCGGGAATGCCAGTCTCCGTTGGCTGCTTGATGTCAATCTCAAGACGAACCAAATCCACATTCGTCTGCTTGGGGGGTTTTTTCTGTCCATCAGTAGTAGACCAAAATGGGAAAAGCACTGTTCGTGGCCAAGTACCCTCGAAATAGATCTTGTCTCCCTCCTCCCAAGCGCCGGCCGTGTGCACCATCTCAGAGTTGAAAGGATGCGTGTAAAAGCGATGCTCGTAGGGTTTCCACCCTGAGCCCGCCAAAGGTTGTTCTGGTCGTCTTGGGGTCACGTAGAACACGGCCGGACGCTCAGTGTCCCAGGTAGCATGTGTTTCACCAGGTTTTGGCGAGGGATTGAAAGAGGTAGGCCACTGGCAAAAGACAATCCAGTTCTCTGTGATGGCAACGTCGTGCACGAGTCCAGGGATAGACCGCTGAAAACGGTGCTCGTTCCTGACGATACCTTGGCGGTCGACGGAGTAGGATATAATCTCATTTCTGGCATGATCTATGCCCCAAGTAACCAAGTGATCGGCATGGGGATCGATTTTAGGGTGCGCCGTGAAGGTCGGGCTTGAGATCTGGTTGCCATAAGGATCCAAGCCGGTGGTCTCAAGGGTATCTGGGTCCATAGCATATGGAGGGTCCATTTCCTGAAGAGCAAGGAGCTTACCAGCCCAGTAGACAACATTGGTATTGCTTGTTGTGCTCAAGACAGCCCGTATGCAGGGATGCTGTGCGAGAGGATGGTCCCGAACATCTTTCCAAAGGCTCTGCTTCTTGTTTCTCTCGACCTTATATCGGTCATTCTTGACGTAGCGTATCTTGAAATCCACTTGACCCTTATGGATGCGAAAGGCACTGACAACCCCATGGCCGCTGAGGGGACTGTGTCCAGAAAGTGTAGGGGTGAAGTGATCTGACCCCACGCGGTAAAAAGTTCCATCCACAGAGTCTGGGATGGTGCCTCTAACCATGACATCACCAATTTCACCTTCAAGGCGAATTGGTATATCATGTCCACCCAGGTCCTCTGTCAAGGCCCATTTGGATGGGAGGTTCTCAGCACCCTTGATGGGAGTAAAGGTTGTCATGATGATCAAATAAGGGGAAAGAGTCTTTGGAAAGTTGAACTGATATTGTGGCAAAGAGATTTAGATTGTAGCAGGAGAAAAAAAAAACGAAGAGGTTATACCGGCCTTTATATATTTGAAATACGCCTGGGATGATGAAGGGACGACAGCTTAACGGCGCCGAGCGCGAACACCAGAGAGAAGGCGAGGCGATGCCGAGAAATCTCCACCCCGGAACTTGCAGAATATGAAATCACAAGGTTGCCATTGGAAGTGCCAATTCATTAGCAAATGTACATTTGTTTCGAGGTACGGGTCATGTTAATTCACATTTCAGCCTATTTACGGGCTTCGTATGAGTGTCTGTTTGGCCTAGACTCAAGGATAGTTTGCTCAGTCAGCGGTGATCGGCTGAACTGAAAGTTCCGCAAGTGCGCTTACGTGACATTCAGGCTCCTACGTTAAGCCCGGTCCATCCATATCCGAATTCTGCTTGCGAATACATGGCTGTTGACTGGCCGAGGACTTGTTACGATGACATGCAGCTAGGATGGGCTCCGTTATCCCTGCAACTTGCCCGTGCTTCTCCTCAACTACCTACCTAGCCACCCAGTTCGCCCTGATCGCCATGGCCTCCCCTCTCTTCTAGCGTCGCCCACTCCTTACTCACCAAAGTATACCTGGTCCCTCACGCACATGGTAACGGCGTTTGGCAAACGGCAATTATTTTTGGGTGGAAAATGAGCTGGCGTTTGCAGGACATAGCCTAGCCAGCAATTGTTGTTCATTTGATAGTCCTTTTGCAAGTTGTGTCCGCGATAGCTAAGGTTACCCCCTAACTAATTCACGCTAGAGCAGCATCTGGCTTCTACGGCACGTCTGCCCTGCTTAATCAATCAAATCAATCAAAGCATATGGTCCCTTCCCTCAGTTAGCACTATGGTTGTCAGCTTGCTCACTCCAGTTCCCCCAGTGCTATAATTGCCAGAAACCTGCTTGATAATAACCCCTTTGTCCTATCCGTTGGTTATGGTGAATCTACTCTCCTTGAATGCAAAATAACAACCAGGTTTTAATAAGGCGGAAGTACTTCTGAAGCAAAAATTATCTCTAACAGTGTTCTTCAAAGGTTACCAGATTGCCACAAAGCTGCCTCAATCTTCAAGTTATCGCCGGTGGTTCAGTAATGGATTCAGATAGCCTATAAATATTCATCTATCTAATGGGTGCCTAGATATCGCTTCGCAGGTTACGGGCGAGACTACTATGATAGAACCGCTAACCTGCGACACCTCTGTAACATGTTACTGACACACCTAATGCTACCAAGTCACAGAGATTAGCTACAAATTATCAGAGTTTCGCGATGAACTCCTCTATACCTGCAAGTAGTAACTCGGGTTGTTTAAGGGCGGCGAAATAACTACCCTGCCTATAATATTAGATTATAAATATAGTCTATAGGAAGCTATATATTTTATTATATTTAGTAAAGAAAACTAAGTTCTCTATAGTTACTTTTACTATAGACTTAGATATAGTTTAAAGTTTATAAGAGAAGATAAATATTTAAACAGCTTTATTTTCAGTATAGAGATAGTATTTATATTTATAATATTATAATATAGCTAAATAGATCAGGGGAAATATATTATAAACTATAATAATAGAGTAAATAAACTATTTAAAAGAACTAATCTAATAATAGATAGTTATATAATATATTTTATAGTATATACTATTCTTATTATATAAAATAATACTATATAATAAATAATTATAATATTAATTTCTTATTAGTATACTCTATTACTTTTTCCTTTAGAGCTATTTAATATAGTTTAAAGATTTATTATAGTAATAATAATATAAGTATTTTATTACTATATAGTAAATAGAATATAATTAGAATAATAATAAAAACTTATAATAGATAGCTTTATTTTATTTATAAATAGTTAAAAAAGTTATAATTAAAATTAAGCTAATATTTTCTCTTTATATAATATAACTATTATTAAATTCTAGTTTTATAGTTAAACTATAAATAACCTCTATAATATTTAATATAGTAAAATTCTACTTTAGTAGAGAATTTATAAAAAGAGTATAGCTTAATAAGAAGAATATTATAATATAGTATAGTAATATATCTAGTATATATTAACTATTAAATATTTCTAAAATTAGTAAAAACTTAATAAATAATTCTAGATTATAATATTAAATATTTATATTTATTTCTTTTAAAGAAATATAAAAAATATTATAAAAATAAGTAAAAATAGATATATAATAAAACTTATCTAGCTATTTATAAAAAATAATAATAAGCTTTATATTATATCTAGCTAAAAATTAAATAATAAAATATATATTATTATTATAACTTATAGATAAATCTATTATAAAATTTATATATAAATTAATATATTTTTTTAAAATAGTAATAGTTAAATAATTTTAACTAAATAGATTTTATATTAAATATCTATTCTCTAATAATACTAAACTATCTATTTAACTAAGATTTTTTTTATATTAGTAGTCTGTCTTTAAATAGCTTTAGAAGTTAATAAAACTTACTAATACTATTCTCAGAGACTTAAGGGTAAAGAGACTTAGCGCTTGTTTAATATAATTAGGAACTCGAGTGAATACTTAATAAGATATAATGGCCGAATGTCCAAGCGCATGTTATTGCATTAGCAAAGTAATAAGTTTATGGCTACTGAACATATGCTGGGCATTAAATAGGGGTGAGGAGCTACAACCCGAACGCTCTGTAATCGGTATATAATGGTGCCCGAGCCTCCGAAATCATATGTCTAAGAAAATGTAGATGGTCCAGGAGCTTCTCGCATACCTAACTTATGCAATGTTCTTGCCGATCCTCACACCCCACTCACTGGTGTCAAACTACGGAATTGAGACTTGCAATTGTAGCTGTCATTCGATGGGAAAGATCCTGGACGCTGGACGGAGTTGAAAAGACGCCGAAACCCGTTCCCTTGGCGGCAGAACCATCCTATCAGCCGTCACCTGCAGTGCGAGGCATATTGTGAGAAGGCCAGACGGGTGCCTTGAGGTTCTGCGTGAAATAACGTGCCTGAATCGTCTAATTGCTGTCTATAGATCATGATAGATCAGTGACGAATTCCGTTTTAGGAGGGGCAGCTGATATTGAGGCCTGCCTCCGAACTTCTCGAGGTTGCAGGTATTATTATACTATTAATAAAGTTCTGAAACCTATCTATATACTACTTACTGTCCTGCTATAAATATCTAGTATAAAGTAAGATATTTATTACTTAATATTTAATTATATATATAGTATTAATTCTATTCTCTTATATAAAATATATTTATTTTTTTAATAATTTTTTATTATATAATTTATTTTATAATTATATTTATATTAAATTTAAAAAAAAAATATTAAAAAAAATATTAAATTATTATTAATATCTAAATATTAAAAAATTAATTTTAATAAAAATAATAATTATTATATTAATAATTATTAAAAAAAATATTTTAATTAATAAAATAAATATATTAATATTAATATTTTAATTAAAAAACTAATTTTTTTTTAAAGTTTTTACTATATATAAAAGATATTCTAAAATTAGATTATATATAACTAAATCTATATAATTTATTTTAAACTAAATTTTAATCTATATTTAATTTTTAATTCTATTTTTTATTTATTTTTTTATTTATATAAGCTAAAATAAAATAATAGTTTCTCTAAAAACTTTAAAAAAAACTTATTAAATATATAATTTAGCTATAAACTCTAAAGAAAAATATTTATTATTTATAATTAATTATAATATCTTTTTTAACTTATTATTACTAATTATTAATATTTAAATCTCTTTTTATAATTATAATAATAAATATCTCTAATATTATTATCTCCTATAGCTAGAGTCTAATTATTATATATAATTAGTTCTTTAACTATATAATAATAATAATTAGTAAGAACTCTTATACTCTTATTAATAATATAAAATAATTAAGTTTATACTTTATTATTAGATTTTTTATAATTATAAAACTACTTTTAATTATATAAATCTAATAATTATAATTACTAGATCTAATACTATATTATAAAGTCTATAAAAAATAAAAAATAGATTTTACTCTATATAAAATATTTAAAAAAAAAGAACTAGATAATAATCTCTAAGTATTTAATAATAATAATAATCTAAAATATAGTTTCTAATTCTAATATATTATATATTAATAAAGACTAAATATAGTTTATATAATATTAAAAAACTAATAATTAAATTATTTATTTTAAATTTAATATATTAAAATATTTAAATTAATTAATATATTTAGATTAATAAATAAAAAATTAATTAAATAAAAGCTATTTTTATATAAATTATTTTAATATAATATATAATATATTAAAATTAAAGATAATAAATTTAAATAGAATAAATATATATTATAAAATATTTATTATTAAGATATATTTTTTAATTTAATTAATTCTTATCTTTAATAAATATATTATTAATATCTAATATCTTATTATTCTAATATAAAGATAATTTAAATAGATATAGTTATTAGATTTATTATTCTATAAATAGCTATATTATTATAAAAGATTTTTAATTAATTAGAGATTTATATTTTTTATATATTAAAAATATAGCTTTTTTAGCTACTAATTAATTAATACTATTATTAATTAAAAAGCTAGATTATTTATATAAACTTAACTATCTAAAGAAAAAATAATAATATTAGTTATATTTAGTTTATTATTATAATTATTATTTATAATAGTTATTAGTAATAAATATTTATAAAAAAATAATTATAATTAAAATAAAGTATAATTAATTAATTAAAATAAAGTATAATTAATTAATTAAGATAAATATAAAAAAATAGTTATTATTAATAAATAATAAATTTCCTCTTTTAGTAATTATAATTATAGCTAGGTTTATATATTTAGCTATATAAATTGCTTCTATTATTAGAGTTTTTAAGATATTAATATCTATATCTAGATTAAAAGTATAAGATTTAATTTTTATTCTATAAAAATTTTAAATATAGATTACTAATTATAAATATAAAAAAGCTCTATATTATAAATAAATTATATATTATATCTAATCTTAGAATAATTTTACTTATAGCTAAAAAAAAAAAACTAAAAAAAAAAAAGTATATTAAGTTATTAAGCTCTAGTAGCTTTATTATTATTAAACTCTATTCTGTTTCTCTTCTGTATCGAGATAAGAATTATTAAGAAAGTAGTTATACAGCTTGTGATTATTGTCGGTATTTCCTTGGCTGTGTTAAGGCTGGTGGAGCTAGGCTGGATGCCTGTCAAGGTTTTGCTACTGAGTATACTTTTGGCCGAGGAAATGCTGTGAACTTGCAAGTACTTCCTACCAGAGTGTATTGTTGAGCAAAACGACATACCGTACCGCCATCATATAGTGGTCAAATTTTGGACTCAAAAGGGATGACAAAACAGTTTCTTGAAACAATTTCCTCTTTGAGATGTCTCGCGAAGTCTCGCATGCCATTGATAATTGCGAAAGCTTATAAATCAGTATTCAATTGCCTCGTAGCTGATGTAGGCGCGCGCTCTCCAAGTTCTGTAGTCTGATATAAGATCTATGCGTTGTGGGCAGTGTGAGAATCCATGCGCCAAACAACCCCGGCATTCCGTCCCCAATGTCAAACAACATCTACGACAATAGTGAGCGGGCGGTACAGCATCTCGCTGCCCAGACAATAAGCTCTCGGAATGTTTCATGAGATCGAACGAGATCTTATCAGACCCGGAATCAGCGAAAAAGTACTAAAGAACGAGATTTACCAGCTTGGCGCAACTCAGTACGGCATCGAAATCCACTGGCATAAACGACTTGTCAGGAGCGGCTCGAGCGCCCTACGGCCTTTCCAGGAGAATCCCCCTGATCGTATCATTGGCGAGGATGATATCCTTGTTATTGAACTCGGTCCGGTCTTTGAATCATGGGAGGCTGATTTTGGAGGACTTATGTTCTTGGAGACGACCCCCATAAGAAGAAGATCCGGAATACCCTTGACCCAATTTGGAACAGGGTCAGGAGCTGATTCTTGGAAAATCCGGACATGACAGGAGAGGAGCTCTAAAATATCGCCGTTCAGGCTGCCGAGGAAGACGGATGGTCATTTGGCGCCGATTTGGCTGGCCACCTTGTCGGATCGTTCCCCCATGAACACATTCCCCGCGACAAGACGACTCTCTATAATCTCAAGGGGAACAAGGTGCCCATGAGCACCTTAGGCAAGAACGGGAAGAAAAGGCATTGGATCTTGGAGATCCACCTACAGGATCACGCGCGAGGGCTGGCGACATTCTACGAGCAGCTCTTAACTGCCGGGTGATGTGATGGGCTGGCAGCTGGCATGGGATTAGGTTTAAAAGTGAGAAACTAGTCTCAGAATCATTCATTTGACTTATGGAAACTGATTGGACTTGATTTGATTGGCCCCAATCACTTGAAGCCACCGCAGACTAACCAACCCCAAACTAAGGTTGCCTTCCTTATTGGGACCAGGTCCGAAGTGACAGGGATGCCGATTTCGTAACTTTAGCTGATTGGATATGGCTTTCGGGTGTGGATAAATGCTGGAGCGCAAATGACTGGAACCTCCTAAACCTGTCTTGTCTGTTAGCCAGTAACCCCAATGAATCTCTGCTGGTGATCATTGTGGCTTGGTGTGATTAGCATCTCTGTGGCAATCTTATATCATCTCCCTTGCTTATTCGTGAAAGAAGCATCATGCCTGCGCACAAACGAAAGCTCTCTTTCCACCCCAAGCCTCCTCTCCACCATGTTCGCTCGTCGGGTCGATTGAGAAAACTTCGTTACGCTGTCGAAAGCGATAGCGATAGCGAAATAAGTCCCAAGCCCGCCCTAGAAGCTTCGGAAAAGAGGCAAAGTCTTGGTCGCCAACGTGCTAGGACGGATGAATCAGGAGACGAGTATATTAACGACGTTGAGTCCGAAGAGAGCGGAGAAGAGGACCAAGATGAAGAAGGCGATCGAACCGACGACGACAGCGATTCAAAGCTACGAACGCCCCGACGAGACCAATCGGACGGAGACCTTGACGAAGATGAGCTGCCGAGGGTTACCATCATTCCTCTCGAGCGACTGAGAGAGACAGGCGATATCGAATACGTCGACTATAGGATTCACCCAAACAGTCTTCTGTTTTTGACCGACTTGAAAGACAACAACAACAGAGCGTGGCTCAAAGGTATTGTTTTAATGTTACAGACCGTCGGATCGAGTGCTGACGCCCCAAGCTCACAATGGAGAGTTCCGGCGAGCATTCAAGGACTGGGAGACCTTTGTGGAATGTACAACATCCTCGGTTATAGCTGTAGATGAAACGGTACCCGATCTACCAGCCAAGGACGTCATGTTTCGCATCTACAGAGACCTGCGCTTCAGCCCGGATAAGAAGCCATACAAGGTAAGCGTTATGCCGATTTTCCGGACAGCTTCGGTGAGACTGAATGCCATAGGCACACTTTTCCGCAGCATGGTCCCGAACTGGACGAAAAGGGACGTATGCGCACTATTACATACATTGCGAACCGGGAGCATCCATGATTGCAGGCGGAATCTTTGCTCCAAATGCCCAACAGCTCCAGAGCATCCGGTCGAGCATTGACGAGAGACCTAGGCGGTGGCGGCGGATCTTGAACGAGAACAGTCTCAAGCAGTCGTTTATGCCCGGGATAAAGACGGGGTCAAGGGAAGAGGACGCGCTCAAGTACTTTGCCCATGAGAACAAGGAATCTGCTCTCAAGACGAAGCCAAAAGTGGGTAGTACGTCGTCGAGTAACGGATCCAGTAGCTAACTTGGAGACTCAGGGCTTTATTGCTGACCACCGGGACATTGAACTCTTGAAACTGAGAAAGTTTACTCTGAGCAAGAAGATCGAGGACGACTTACTGCTCGCCGATAATACGCAAGAAAAGATTATAGAGATTCTAAGGCCCTTGGTCGGATTTGTAAGTTACCTGACTATAGCCTTGTAACGGTCTAGTCCATCACTGATGCGTGTAGATTACCTTCCTCAATAGCATCGTCATGCCGGATGGGGATTCGAGTAGTTCGGACAGTGATCATTTCAGGGGGGACGATTAGAGTTTCGTATACGAGGCTGTAGATTGAAGTACAGGGACCTAATCAAGGATCATTCTGTAAAGGGCTACTGAAGGCTGTGCCAATGGAACCGTGAAGCCTATTAATAATGAATGTGGAGATCGTGAGCTGTATTGCATCATTCACGCTACAATGACTCATTCACCGACTTTCGGTTGTGCATCTTAATTCCTCATGCCAAAGTACCGAGGTTCCCACAAACTGCCGTAGTTGAGTGATGCCCGACCTCCACGGCATAACTCGTAGAAGTTCCCTTGGCTTATAAAAGGCCAGGCAGCTGGCCTTCGCTGTGTTGTGGCATCCTTTATCAGCCACCGGCCAACTCGTCCAACTCGTCCAACTCGTCCAACTCGTCCAACTCGTCCAACTCGTCCAACTCGTCCAACTCGTCCAACTCGTCCAACTCGTCCAACTCGTCCAACTCGTCCAACTCGTCCAACTCATCCAACTCATCCAACTCATCCAACTCATCCAACTCATCCAACTCATCCAACATGGCTCACTTTGACCCCAACGACTTGTCCCGCTTTGACAGCTTCCACATTCTTGAGACTTCCTACAAGGTCGTCTCTAATCACAAGATCGCCTGCCATGTACTCATCCCCAAGGCCCTATTCGAGCGTGCCAAAGATAACCCGACAGATCCTCGACCGATCCTATTTCGCATCCACGGCGGCGGTTTCATATCCGGGTCGAGCCTTTTCCCAAACTTCTTTGCCCTATGGCACCTCGAACTCGCAACTCGACACGATGCCATCATCGTGAGCTGTGACTACAGGCTGGCGCCCGAGGCCAGCATCCACAAGATTGTAGAGGACATCGATGATTTTTTGAAGTGGATTTATACCGATCTGCAAGGCTTAATCAGCACCAGTTCAAATGTCAACGTCGATATAAACCGCATCATGATGGCCGGAGACAGTGCGGGCGGCTATCTCAGTCTTCTCGTTGGCCTCAACCATTCTAGCGAGATCCGTGCTGTAACAGCGTCGTACCCTCTGGTTGATGACAAGAGCCCGCATTTCACAGAAGCGTACGATAAGCCAATGTTTGGGTTTCCTCATCTTCCGGTATCCATCTGGGATGAACACAAGGCCCGGTTGAAGGCCCATGAAATCCCGCCCGTCATCTCAGCCGACCCTCAGCTCACACGCGGCGAGCTAATGTTCAGCGCTATCCAGAACGGAAAGTTCAAGGATATTTTCCCCAGCGACGAAAGAGCTTTTCACATCTTGGAAAAGATCGAGGATGGCGGTCGGTTCCCTCGGGGTGGCGTGTTTGTTTGGCACGGAAAGGGAGACACGGTGGTCCCTGTCGAAGGCAGCGTGAAGTTGTCCGAGTTGCTGGCTGCGGTCGACCCGGAACTTCCATTCACCTTGGCTATCCAGGAAGGTGATCATGGGTTCGATGAAAAGGCGTCGATTGACGAACCGTGGATGGAGGAGGGTTTGAAGGGTCTGATTGCTGCATGGCTGGCCTGAGGCCGGACCATTTATCCCAGTGATTATAGTACCAACACGATTTGCTATTTCTGATACCACCTTGATAATGTACTCATTATAACAAGGGGCTTTTCTGATGCTCTAGGATAGATTGTTGATGCCCCATGGAATAGTCTAAATATCCGCCAAACACCGGCAATAACTTCTCCCTGTAGTGATCGCTTACTCGCGCTCTACTTGGGGGGCCTAAATCCGCCGGCCCCCCTACCTACAGTAGGGGGGGGTCAGCGACTAGTGAAAAAGACAGTAACTTATAAAAAAATAAGTAATCTAGTATATCTGCTAATTTTTATAAATAGTATAGATACTATCTTTTTAATATATATTCTACTTATTACTATAGTTAATTCTATTAATTTAAATACTAATATAATAATTATTTACTTTATATAATATATCTATAATATATTATCTAATATAATTCTATAATTAATAATATAATAATTATATTTAAAATTTAGAAAAAATATTATCTAATTTAGAATTAGATAATAATAATATTATATTAAGATAGATTAATCTTATAATAAAAAAGCTTATTTTTTTATAGTTTATATCTAATAATCTTAAATAATATACTATTATTATAATTAAACTCTTCTATACTTATTATTATAAAATAATTATAGTTATAAATAAAGACTTTAGAGTTCTATATTATTATTTTTATAATTATATTTAGAGTTATTTAAATATTAATTTAAATAGAGAGCTTAATACTCTTCTTAATAAAGCCTAGATAAAGACTATAGTTATATAAGCTTATTATTAGATTCTTATAAGCTTCTATATTTAAAATTACTAGTTTTATTAATATATTAATACTATTCTATAAACTTTAGAGAAAGAAGATATAGCTTCTAAATAATAATATAATTACTTTATAAAGAAGTATAAAACTATATTCTATCTTTATAAAGCTCTTTTATAAGATATAAAAAGAAAGAGTATTTAAAAATAAACTATCTTAACTAATTAGTTTAACTACTTTAAGGGTTATTTATAGTATAATTATATTAATAAGTATAATATATAGAATTTTAATAAGATTAGCTTTATAATAGAATATCTTAAAAAAGAAATATTTATCTAGATCTTTCTTAATATTAATTAGCTAGTATTAATAGATTTATATAATAAAGTTATAATTATAAGTATTAACTATATCTTAATAGCTAGAGTAATTATTTTTTCTTTTCTTATTATTCTTAGTATTTAAATTCCTATAAAATAGATTTAGAATAATTTTAAACTAAATATTATTATTTATATAAATATAAAGAGATATATAACTAATATAATTACTTTAGAATAAATTAAGTATTTTAATAAATATATAAAGTCTAATAACTCTAAGAAAATCTAGATCTTATTAATAGATAACTAAAAATATTATCTTACTAATAAATTTATTAAGTATTATTATCTTAATAATATTATTCTCTTTCTACTACTACTAAATTTAATATATTATTTTTAATCTTATAATATTAGTATTTTTAGTCTATATAAGTACTAGTATTAGAAAGTATTATATTAAGAGATTATAAATAGTATCTATAACTTTAATAAAACTAACTTCTTCTTTTATCTTTAAAAAATATATAATTATATATTTAAAAAGTTAATTATTTTCTTAATATAGTAATAATCTAAGCTTTTTCTATATAATCTATCTATTATATTAGATATACTTTAGAACTTTCTATTATTACTAACTCTAAATATAAATAAAGTTATACTGCTAGGTTTTATTAAAATTAGAAATAAAGTTAGAGATAAAAATAAGAATTCTTTATCTAATAAAAGTTCTTTCTTATTAGAAGGTTTAGATTTAGAAGAATTATAGCTAAGTATATAATAACTAGCTAGTATTATAATACTATAAAGAATATTATATTATAAATAAAAAAAGATCTTAATATTAATCTTTAATATTCTTATAATTAAGTAATATTATTAGTATATTTAACTTTAAATTAAACTCTTAATTAGCTTAAATCTATTATTAATACCTTTAGTATTATAAACCTATAATAAAGTCTATAAGATTAGCTAGGCTCTTAAGCTAAATAGTATTATAGCTTTTAATAAGTTTTACTATTATAAAGAGAAGATATTAATTAGATAAAAACTATATAATAAGAGATATATTATAACTAGATTTAGTTTAATCTCTACTAGTAATATCTAAAGCTATATAGTAATAGATAACTATAATTAATATACTATATAGGAAGATAAGGTTTAGTAAATTAAATAGAAAGCTATTTATAATAAAGAGGCTTTTCTATAGTATTAGTTTTATATTATTAGAGGCTTTATTTAAAAAGATATATTAAAGATAAACTATAAGGAATTAAAGATTCTTAGTTCTAATAATATAGACTTCTTAGAAGATAATCTTATTCTTTAATTATAGTTTTATAAGTAAGATAAATATACTTTTCTTAATTTAATAGAGTTAATAAGTTAAGTATATACTTTAAATTATTAATTATATAAATAGCTAGCTTATTAACTATAATAGTTAGAATTATTTATATAGCTAATAGTTTATAATAAATTCTATATTATTATTATAATTAAACTAGTTATTATAAAGAAAAGTAATTAGAAAATAAAGAAAAGAATACTATTATAGAAAATAGATAGAATTAGTATATTTAGCTTTAAAAAAAGTAAATCTAAAGTTTTAGTATTAGAAGAGATATTTATTAAAATATAGAATAAATAGTTATAATATAGTAACTTAGTATTATAATAAAGTAGACTATATTATATAGTATAATAGAGTAGATTATAATAAAAGAGGGATATTTATTTAAATATTAGTATCTATACTACCTTCTAAATTAGTAAATATACTAGATTACTTATTTTTTTATAAGTTACTATCTTTTTTACTAGTTACTAACCCCCCCTACTGTAGATAGAGAGGCTAGCGGATTTAAGCTCCCTAAGTATTTATTAAATAAAAAGACTGCTAGGATTTAGGATAATCTATATATATAGTATTAGTATAGAATAAAAAGTTCTTTCTCTTAATAGAAGTTTATATATATATATATATATTATAATTTATTTTTAAAGTATTAAAAAACTATTTTTAATTTTAAAAATAATAGTTTTTTTTATTATAAGTTAATTTATCTCTATAAGTATAGTATATATTTACTATTATAGAAAATTTTTATTAAAAATAATATAGATTTAATATTAATCTAATATCTATTTATATATACTTAGTTATACTATATAATAATAATAAAACTAATAAAAAGAAGTTTAATTATTTTATTAAGATTTAAATTTAAACTATAATAAAAAATATAGCTTAATAGTATATTTATAGTTAATATAAGTTCTACTAATACTCTAGTATAGATAATATTTTTAGAAGATAATCTATATATAAAATCTATTTCTCTAATAATTATTAACTCTTCTCTCTCTTATAACTGCTAACTATAATAGTTAAATAAATTATACTAGACTAGATCTAGAGTAGATTAGAGTTAAACTAATTAGAGTATTATTCTAAGTAATATAATCAGATTATTATAGACTATATAATATAAGTTACTATTAATATATAAATATTATAGAGCTAGTAATAATAGATATATAGATAATATTATTAATAACTATCTAAAGAAGTATTCTATCTAGTAAAATAAAGATATATATATATTTATTATAGAATACTAGAAATATATTACTCCTAGTAATCTAGCTATATTCTATAATAGAAATATAATACTTCTATTACTTTTATTCTTTAGATAGTAGATTATATAACTATATAATCTATTATAGAGATCTTTATTTATAATATAATACTTTCTCTTTATTAGTTTTATTTTTAAAATCCTTTATAATTTTAATATATAATAATTAGATAACTTATACTAGATAGGGTCTAGAGTAGATTAGGATTAAACTAATTAGAGTATTATTCTAAATAATATAATTAGATTATTATAAGCTATATAATATAAATTACTATTAATATATAAATATTATAAAACTAGTAATAATAAATATATAAATATAAATTTATTAATAACTATCTAAAAGAGTATTCTATTTAGTAAAATAAATATATATATATACTAAAGAATTATTAATACTTTATAATAATCTATTACTTTAAATTATTAGAATTATTATAAGATTCTAATAATCTATTAATAATTAATTAGAAAAAGTAAAATATATTATATAACTCTAATATATAATAATATAATTTATAATATAAAGTTCTCTTTTTATTAATTATATTCTTAAGATTATATTTTATAACTTATTAATAAGTTTTTTCTAATTTAATTTTATATTCTCTTTATAATCTATAATAATATCTAACTATATATAAAAAGCTTTCTATAAAAAAACCTTTTAATATAATACTTTTATTAATATTATTCTATTAAATTCTTTAATAATATAATTAGAATATAATTATTATAAGTTCTATAATTATAAATACTTTAAATTAAAAAGTTCTTTATTTTATTATTTCTACTATATAAAAAATAATTAATTATATTATAATATTTAAGATTTTATATTAAAATAATTAAAATATATTATTAATTAGTATAATAAACTAGAGTTTAAACTAGAAATAATAGAGAAAAAGTATTATTATATAAATATAAAAATCTAGTATTTTTATTAATAAAAAAAATTATAATTAAATAAGATAATATAAATAATATCTTATAGTATTAATAATATAGAGAAATTAAAATATATTAAATAAAAGAAAATAAAAGAAATAGTTTAAAAATAGATTTTATTTTTAATTATATTTTTATTTAAATTTATATTCTTAGAGATTAAAATTAATTTAATATTTCTTTAGAAAGATATAGAACTATTTTTTTCTTAGTTTATTAGAATAAATATTTCTAGTTTTAATAATATTACTAAATAAGCTATTAATAATTCTTTAAATACTTAATAAATTTCTAAATATTATTTTTATTAATATATTTTTTTTATTTTATTAAGTAAAAGATTTATTTATTTCTAATTCTTTTTTTAAAATTTTTTTTAATTTAAATTTTTCTTTATAGATTTTAATTAAATAATCTTAATTTAATATATTTTTTAATATTTTTTAAGTAATAAGATATAAAAAATTAGATAGATATATATTATATCTAATAATAAGAGTTTATAATTAATATTTAATTTTTTTTTTAAAATTTTAAATAATTTAATTTTTTTATAATCTAATTTATTATTTAGTTTTATTATTATAATATTTTTATAAAATAAATAGATTTTATTTTCTTTTTTTAGAATTAGTTCTTTTAATTTATTTTATTATAATATTTTTTAATTCTCTATTAAATAAATTTAAATTCTATTTTTATTTCTATATATAATAAATATAATATTTCTTTTATAAATATAATAATTAGTATATTTAATTTATTAAGTTCTAATTAATTCTAAAATTATATTTTATAATTATAATTTATATATATAGATATAAACTAAATAGATTTTTATATTAAATTATTATATATAATCTAGATTATAAATAATAATTATATTTAATTATTTTATTTATAATTAATATATATTTATAGATATTATTTTAAGTTTAATTTAATTATTCTATTTAATTATTATTTTATAAATAATAAACTATTAAGAGTTTATATTTTATATTTATTTATATTATAAATAATTATTAAAACTTAGAAATAAATATTATTTCTTTATTTAATATAATTTTATTAGATAATCTATAGTAATTAATTATATATTATAGAAACTAATATATAAGATTTTCTATAGAGTTTATTTTTTTATATAAAATAAAATATTTATATTTTATAAATCTATTAATAATTATTAAAATATTATTATATTCTACTCTAGTTATTAGTTTCTTAGATAATAATAATTTAATAATTTAATTAAAGAATATTAATTATTAGAATTATTTTAATATTAAAATTAGTTTAAATTCTCTATAAGATTTATATTATATAGATTTAATTTTTATATAAATATTATATTTTAAAACTATAATTTATATATCTTTTTATAAATCTAGATAATTATAATATTATTTAATCTTATTAAATATTTTCTTAATTTCTTAATATTCTAAAAATAAATATTTTTAGATTTTTTTAATAAATATTATTCTAACTTTTTAATATAGATTTTCTAAATTAGAAATAATTTCTATTTAGATTTTAATATATATTATTTTCTTAAGTATAATCTCTAGGGTTTTTTATACTAAATATTTTTTATTATTAGTTAAGAATAATTATCTATTTATTTTTAGAATTAGTTTTTTATATTTAGATTTCTAACTAAGAGTATTAGTTTTTCTATTTTCTAATTCTTTTTAATATATTATTTTATAATTAAATTAAAATAAATATTTAGTATAATATATTTATTTTCTATTTAGTTATTAGATTATTATAAAATACTAAATATTCTTTATAATCTATATATATTTTAATCTTATATATTATTTCTAAATAATAATATT
This sequence comes from Clonostachys rhizophaga, assembly GCA_902077795.2. Taxonomy (NCBI): domain Eukaryota; kingdom Fungi; phylum Ascomycota; class Sordariomycetes; order Hypocreales; family Bionectriaceae; genus Clonostachys; species Clonostachys rhizophaga. Next base: position 144,010 of record CABFNQ020000648.1, read on the forward strand.
TAAATTCTTTAAATATATATATAATAACTATAAATTCTTTATTATAAATAGAGTAATTAAGTTCTATATTATATAATTTCTTTAAAAAGAATATTATAAAATATAATATTCTATTATTATTCTATTAGCTAATTTATATATTAATTATAAAATCTAAAATATTTATTTTAAACTCTATTTTTTTATAGAATTAAATATCTATAGTATAAACTTTAAGAATATTTAGTTCTTAATTTTATTAAATATTTTTTATTATTTATTATTTTATTAAATTTTTTTTTTTAATAATATTATATAAATATATAATAATTTTTCTATAGTTTTTAATAAATTATTAATAATAATTAATAAATTTAAAAAAACTTATACTTTTTTAATAATTTTTAATATTTTCTATTTCTTAATTATAATAATTTTATTTTATTCTATTTATATTTTATTTAATTAAATAATATATTCTAAAAAGTTAATTTCTTATATATAAAAATAACTTTTCTTAAATTCTATAAGAAAATTAGCTTTTTATAATTTTTCTAAGATTTAATATATATATTCTTTATATATCTCTAGATTATTAAAATATATTAGAATATTATTAAAATAAATAATTATAAAAATATTAAAATATTTTTAAAATATTTAATTAATTATTTATTAGAATATTATAAATATATTTATTAATTTAAAAAATATAATAAAATACTTATAAAAACTAAACTTTATTTTAAATATTATTTTCTATTTATTTTATTTTTTAATTTATATTAAATTATAAGCTTTTTTTAAATCTAATATTATAAATTATTATTTACTTTATAACTAGTTTTTAAATTTAATAATTAATAATAAAAATATTCTATTTTTTTATATAATTTTATTTAGTTATTAATAATTAATAACTAAATAGAGTTTATTATTTTTTTTTAATATAAATATTATAAAGTATTCTATAAATAAAATTAATAAATATATATAGTTTTTTATTAATATATTATTAGTATATTTATAGAATATTTATAATTAGAATTCTATAAGATTATATAATTTATAAAAATTAAATTTTTCTTTTTTAATAATAAAGATTTTATAATTCTATTAATTATATTTAAATAGCTTTATTTTAAATTTCTTTTAAAATAACTTTTTTTTAAAATAATTATATTTATATAGAATATTTTTAAATTATTTTTTTTTTTTTAATTATTTAGTTCTTATATATTTATACTAGATATTTTTTTCTTTATTCTATTATACTTTTTATTAATTATTTATTTAATTTTATTTTTAAACTTTTATATTAAATAGTTTTAAAAATAATTTTTTTATTTTCTTTTATTATTAATTATATTTAATTTTATATTTTTATAATTATTTCTTTATTAATTATTTCTAATTAATAAATATTAAATCTATTTTTAAAAGTTTTTTTTATTTCTATATTTAATTTAAAATCTATATTATTTATTTTAATTTTTATTATAATAAATTTCTTATATTACTAGATTATAATATTATTAAAACTAAAATTATTATATTTATTTATTATTATAAGTTATTATAGTTTTTTATAATAGTACTTTAAGATATTAAGAAATAAATATATTTTTTTAATATCTAATAAAATTTTAATTTTTATTAATTTTAATATTAATATATAAAAATATCTTTTTATTCTATTTAGTTAATATATTTTTTTTTATTAGTTTTACTATAAATAAGAGTATATTCTAAGATTAAATAATATATAATTTAGTATATATTTTTTAAGAAGATAATTAATAGTCTATATTTAAATCTTTAATACTATAAGATAAAGTTAAAATTAAATACTTTTAATTAATATATTAATTAATTAATAAGTTTATATTTTAAAGCTATAAAAACTCTAATATAACTTTATAGATTTTTAATAATATTAAATTATAAATAATATTAAATTTTCTTTTTTAGATTTTAATTATAAAATAATTAATCTTTAAATTAATAATTTTATTATTATATTTAAACTTTAAGCTTTTAATATTTATAATTATATAAAATTTTTTTTTTATTTTTTTTTTTTAAGATTTTTACTATAAGAAATATTTTAAGATTAGATTATATATAATTAGATCTATATAATTTATTTTTAACTAAGTTTTAATCTATATTTAATCTTTAATTATATTTTTTTTTACTTTTTTATTTATATAAACTAAGATAAAATAATAGTATTTCTAAAAACTTTAAAAAGAGCTTACTAAATATATAATTTAGCTATAAGCTCTAAAAGGAAATATTTATTATCTATAATTAATTATAATATCTCTCTAAACTTATTATTACTAATTATTAATAACTAGATCTTTTCTTATAATAATAATAGATATTTCTAATATTATTATTCCCTATAATTAGAATATAATTATTATATATAACTAGATCCTTAACTATATAATAATAATAATTAGTAAGAATTTTTATATCCTTATTAATAATATAAAATAATTAAGCTTATACTCTATTATTAGATTTCTTATAATTATAAAGCTACTTTTAATTATATAAATTTAATAATTATAGCTATTAGATCTAATACTATATTATAAAGTTTATAAAGAGTAAATAATAGATCCTACTCTATATAAAATACTTAAAAAGAAGAAGCTAGATAATAATCTCTAAGTACTTAATAATTATAATAATCTAAGATATAATCTCTGGTTTTAATATATTATATATTATATAGAATTAATCTAGATAAAGATAGTTCTTAAAGTTTAAATTAGTAAAGATTATTTATATTTAGATAGGCTTTATATAGAAGAGAATTAAATTAAATTAAATTATTAAAAAGTTTATTAGAATAAAAAGTTAAATTAAATAAAATTAATAAAATAATATTTAGAATATAGTAGATTAGTTAATTACTATAATAGAATATTAATAAAGAAAAATATAATAGCTTATAAAGTTATTATATACTAATTAAAATACTAAATATAGTTTTATATAGTATTTCTTTTTTTATAATAAATAGAATTAATTAATTACTATTAGTAAGATATAATTCTTCTATATTCTATAATTAATAAATATTATAAATTAATTCTTTTTAATTTCTATTTTTATAAGAATATATATAGAGCTTTCTATTTTTATAATTTTTAAATTTTTTTAATCTTTTATTAATATTATACTATACTATAGCTCTATTATAAATAGTTTAAATTATTTTTTATCTAATTAATTTATTTCTTAAATATTTTATACTCTTTATTATTTTTTAATATCTATTTAAAAATATCTTTAAGTATTTCTAATTCTTCTATATAATTAGAAATATACTATATAAATTTATATTTCTAATTATATAGTTTATTAATTATTATTAATATACTCTTATTAAAATAATTTTTATTCTATTTTTTTTTATTTATAGAAATTATTTCTAGTTTCTTTATATTATTACTTTTTCTATTATTTATTAGAAATAATTATTTATTTAAATAGTATTTTTTTAGTTTTTTTTTTATAGTTTCTACTATTTAAAATATAATTTAATAATATTTATATTATTATTATTATTCTATATTAATATTAGTATTTTTTATTTAATTTTCTAATAATTTCTATTTTTAATTATAATATTATTTAATATAGTTATTATAATTATAAATTATTTAATTTTCTATTTATTAGTAATTATATTATAGTTTAATCTTATTATCTTTATATATTTTATATTTTTATTTTTAATATATTTTTATAAATATTTCTTTATATATATATTTAATAGAATATTCTTTTAGATCTTTTTTAAAAATAATATATAATTCTATTTTATAATATTAATAAGTAAATTATTATATTTAAATTATATTATATTTTCTAGATATTTTTCTATTAGAAAATAAAAAGAAATTATATATTATTTTCTTCTATTAATATATTATATATTATATATTATAATAGATTAATTATAACTCTTATTTATAGTTATAAATATTATTAGTTTTTATATAAATAGAGTTATTATATTTATTATTAAATTATTAAATAATTTCTATAATACTTTTTCTAAAAAATACTAATTTAATATTTTAATCTAGATTTTAATTTTATATTTTATATTAATAGTAAGTATATAATTTATAATATTTAGTTTTAATTTTATTTCTAATAAATAAATATTTTTTTTATTTTTATTTTTATTTTTAGAATATATTTATTATTATATTAAAATATATATTTATATTTAATAAAAGATTTAAATTTTTTTAAAATAGCTTTTTTATTTTTATATTTTTATTTAAATTTATTAAAAATATTCTTAATATATTATTAGTTTTCTTTTAATATTTTCTAATTCTATTATTTATTTAATTTTAATATTTTCTAAAAAATTAAAATAAATTCTTTAGAAAAAATAGAAATTATAATAATTATAAACTTTTTTTTCTAAATAATTTTTTTAATTATTTTAAAAATCTTAATTTTAATTTTTTTAATTACTTTTAATTATTTTTTATTTTTTTTAATAAATTTTTAATTTTTTAATTTTTTTAGTTTAGAATATTATAATAAAATATATTTAATTTTATTATAATTATAATATTTATATTTTTCTATAGCTCTTAGCTCTATAGAATTTATATATATTCTAAAAATTATAAATTATTATTATTATTATAATTAATTAATATTAGTATAATATATTATCTTTTTACTATAAATTTACTAATAATATTATTAATTATTAATTTTTATAATTATAATTATATATTTATAAATATTTATTAATTTATTTTTCTTATAGAATTTCTTTTAAACTTCTTTTTTTAATTTATTAAAATAATAAAATATAATATATTTTTAGTTTTATTTAGTTTTTATTAAAAACTAAAGATATTTACTATTAAAAATAAAAATAGATTTAATTTAAAAAAGTTTATTAATTTTATATTTTATTTTATATTTTATATTTTAGATTTTAAAGATTTATTAAAAAATCTCTATAAAATAATTAAAACTTATTATAATATTAATAGTTTATTAGCTTTTTTAGCTATTAAGATATTTTTTTATAATAAATTTAAACTAATTAAATATAACTTTTTTAAATTATAAATAAATATAAATAATTTATTATTTATTATTATTAAAAATAATAGAAAAGTAATTAAAATATACTTAAAGTTAGATTATAAACTCTTAAAGTTTATTTTAAATTCTATTAAATATTTTAAATAATAATAGTTTAAATAATACTTTTAGTTTTTTTTTCTAAATTATAATTTAAATCTAAATTTAAAAATTAGTATTTTAAATAATTTATTATTTTATAAAAATAATAATAATTATTATTTCTTATTATATAATTATAAAATATTTCTAAAATTAAAAAACTTATATTTATAGAAGTTTAATTTTAATATTATTATTATTCTTATTATTACTTTTATTATTATTTTTATTTATAATATTATTATTATTTAGAGTAGATAAATTATTAATAATAGAATTTTATTATTAAGCTAGAGAAACTATAATAATTATAATATTTTCTTTATTATTATATAGTAATTAAGATAAGATAATTAGCTAAATAAGAGTTATTAATATATAATAATTAAATAATTTATACTAAATAGAGTTTAAAATAAATTAGAATTAAACTAATTAGAATATTATTCTAAATAGTATAATTAAATTATTATAAACTATATAATATAAGTTACTATTAATATATAATTATTATAAAGCTAGTAATAATAAATATATAAATATAGATTTATTAATAACTATTTAAAAGAGTATTCTATCTAATAAAATAAATATATATATATACTAGGGAATTATTAATATTTAGTAATAATCTATTATTCTAAATTATTAAAATTATTATAAGATTCTAATAATCTACTAATAATTAGTTAGAAAAAGTAAAATATACTATATAACTCTAATAGATAATAATATAATTTATAATATAATAAGTTCTTTCTCTCTCTATATATAATAGCTATATTATAATATTTTTTTTATTAGTTTTACTATAAATAAGAATATATTCTAAGATCAGATAATATATAATTTAGTATATATTTTTTAAGAATATAATTAGTAGTTTATATCTAAACTTTTAATATTATAAGATAAAGTTAAAATTAAATACTTTTAGCTTAAGTATAGATATTAATATCTTAAAAACTCTAATAATAGAAGCTATTTATATAGCTAGATATATAAATAGCCTAGTTATAACTATAGTCTTTAAGAGAGAAAGCTTATTATCTAATAACTATATTTACTTACTAAGCTTATTAATTATTAATTAATTACTAGATATTTTAAATAATAATAGCTATAATAGCTATATCTAATATAAATATTCTAATTACTTAGAGCCTGATTAATACTTCTAATAAAGTTCTTTAAGAGATAATAACTATTATTAGAGATAATATAAAATAGTTATTTACTAAGGAGAATAGAGACTAGCTAGAAGAAAAGCTATATCTTAAGAATAGCTATCTACTTATATAGATCTACTATAACCTAATATATAATTTATAGTTTTAATATATTATATACTATATTAAGATAATTAGAATAGAGATAGTTCTTAAAAGTTAATTAAGCTTATATTTTTATTTTTAATTACTTAGTTTAAGTTTAGATTAGAATATTAGATTAGATTAGATTAGAATATTAGAAAAATATTTATTATTAGTTAGAAATAATAAGAATAAAAAGTTAGTTACTTTTAAGATTATAAGTTAATTTACTTCTATAAGTATAATATATATTTACTACTATAGGAAATTTTATTAGAAATAATATAGATTTAATATTAATTTAATATCTATTTATATATATTTAGTTATACTATATAATAATTATAATATTTATAATATCTAACTATATTTAAAAACTAGTATATTCTAAGACTTATAAATAAGTTCTTCTTACTATTATTATTTAAATATTTAGTTAGCTAGTTAATATACTATATACTTTATATTTTAAAATATAGAAAGAGTATTTTATTTTTCTAAATAGAAAATTATTTTAATATAATAAATATATATATATATATATATATATATATATTTAAGAGTTTTTACTATATATAAGAAATATTCTAAGATCAGGCTATATATAACTAGCTCTATATAATTTATTTTTAACTAAGTTTTAATTTATATCTAATTTTTAATTTTATTTTTTTTACTTTTTTATTTATATAAACTAAAATAAGATAATAGCTTCTTTAAAAACTCTAAAAAGAACTTACTAAATATATAACTTAGTTATAAGCTCTAAAAGAAAATACTTATTATTTATAATTAATTATAATATCTCTCTAAGCTTATTATTATTATTACTAACTATCTCTTCTTATAATAATAATAGATATCTCTAATATTATTATTCCTTATAGTTAGAGCCTAATTATTATAAGTAATTAGATTCTTATATATATAATAGTTATTATTAATAAAAACTATTAAGATCTCTTTTTAAATATTAATTATTTAAATCTATAATCTATTATAAATTTACTTATAATAATAAAACTACTCTCTTTTATATAGATCTAGTAGTTATATCTACTAAGATTATTATTTTATTTTCTTATAATTAGTAATAATATAGAAATAGATCTAATTATTAATATACTTATAGAGAACTATAATAATATTTCTCTAGTACTTAATTATTATTATAATCTAAATTACTATATATAGTTCTAATAGATAATATACTAGATTAAGTTAATTTAGATTAAAGTAGTTTTTTAAGTTTAATATCTATTTTAATTAGTAATATTAGATAGAAGAGAATTAAATTAAATTAAATTAAATTATTAAAAAGTTTATTAAATAGAAAAGTTAAATTAAATAAGATTAATATAATAGTATTTAGAATATAATAGATTAGTTAATCTAATACTACTATAGATTATTTAAAGAAAATTATAATAGCTAATTATAAAGTTACTATATATTAATAAAGATTAAATATAGTTTATATAGTAAAATATATATATAATAGTTATTATTATAATAAGATATTAGTTATATTTAACTATAAATACTTTTTTATATTTTCTTTTTTCTATATCTTTCTTCTAATTTTATTTTCTATTAGAAAAATTAATAATATAATAGAAAAAACTAGCTAAAGAAAAATCTAATATAGATAAGAAAATTTTTCTTTTATACTAATAAATAACTTAATTCTAGAGTAATCTTTCTATTACTTTAGAATATATCTAATATATTTATAAGATATAAGAGTATATTAAAAGTAAGATTTAGTAGGAAATCTAATATAGTTTTTAAATATATATATTTATTATAGAGTACTAGAAGTATACTGCTCCTAATAATCTAGCTATATTCTATAATAGGAGTATAATACTCCTATTACTTCTATCCTTTAGATAGTAGGGTATATATAACTATATAACCTATTATAGAGGCCTTTGTTTATAACACTAACCCTTATTTCAACTACTGATCAATAATACTGCTAGGACTTGGGATAATCTGAGGTAGCTGTATTAGAATAGATAACCCTTTGCTTCTTGGGAGAACACTTGCCTGTGATGGTACGGGCTGAGTTATGTACTGTCACCTCAACAGCATCCCCGACACTGATGACCACCCCTTCACCTTTGGTCGATGCCGACGTAAGAAAGCCATATCTCCCAAAGATCGGGCTCCACTTCATTCCTGGATCAACTCTCCTGTCTTTGCTCAGCTTCTTCAAAACCTTGCCTGCTTCCATTTTACCAGCTTTGCCCGTCGTGTAGTCAACGTTGAGACTACCACATCTCGCACAGTTTTGAGTCAGCTTCATGGTAATACTCCCGCGAATCCGCAGCTCAGCCCAAAAGTCCTCTTCATAGGCTTGTTTGGCTCCCGATACAACAATGTTGGCTCGGAACTTGGTGATGTCCATCTCCTCGTCATCGGGCAGCCTCTCGTTGACATCTTGGTAGCTCTTGGTGCTGATGATAAGATAGGCGGCCAAGTCCGCAAACGTGATCAATGGCCCTATCCTCCCTAGCCAATATCTTAGTAGCTGCGCAAGAGCGATATAGACTGCGACAAACAATATCGCGGTGGTAGCCCAGGAGATGCCGCCTGTTGATTCCCAAGAAAGTAAACAAGATCCAAGCAGAAAGGTGACAGGAATAGCAGTCAACGAAGCATACAGCGATTTGGCTGTTGGGGACACTACTCCTTGGCCCATGTTCCCCAGGACCTTCCTGCGGTGGTCCCCTATGTAGAGGAGCTTGACGGGGTATCCTAGCCGACGACTGAACCAGTCATTATACTTGTCTCCCATGTCATATGCAGAGCATGGACTCAAGTGCATCATTACAGTGACTCGTGCCAACTTGTTCACATCCGGCTCCAGGGGTACTGATAGGATAGATGGCTCGACAGGACTAGATGGTTGGTCAAAGATATAGCTTAGGCTATATTGAACCTCGATACTTCTAGGCCCATCCTCAGGGGTCAATCGAGTAGTGAAGAGGCAGAGCGCCGGTCGAAGTCCAATATGGAGATTCTCTTTCTTATTAGCATCCCAGAGCATGAAGTATCGGTCGTATGCGAACCCGGTTGGTTTGGCATGGATTGAAGAAAGGGACACCCCTCGGAGGGACTTGATAGGATACGTGTATACCTGATGGTGTCAGTGGCTAGTCAAATGAAGGGCGTTGGCAGAAGACGGAACTTGGACATACGGCTTCAACACGCATTGACATGATGGCGGTCCAGAGCTGTTCCTGCTCCTGAAGTCAGAATGGCCTGCTTTGGGGCTCCCAATGACATTATTATCGATCGGATAAGACTTACCGTGTTATGAAAGAAGGTATACAGACACGGAAAACGGCAGTGTTGAGTGATTCATAGGTGCAAGATTGGCCAATATAGGTAGCAACAAGTCGAACACTCAGTAGTGCCGACTAGCTACCCCGCAGGCTTCGCTGGCTTTCTTGCCTTTTTGAGATGAGTTCCAGGGTTGGCACCGTCAGTGGAAGTCTCGTCGGTCCTCAGTCACAGCAGGGTGCAGGATAGGGTCAATTCTACCCCGTACTGGAGTAAAAGATCTAGACCCTCCGAGGGAAGGCCGGAAGGGACCTAGGTGGGCATGGTCCTAAGATCGTCTTCAGTAGTGAGAATAAGACATTGACCGATAACTTGGTTATCTCGCACTGCCGCCCAAAGTGGTATGTGAGAAACACCAGCCCTGGCCTTTGAGTTTGAGCTGGAGCTAATCTATACCGTGGTCTGTACCCCTCTATTATTAGAGACCTAGTATATATAATAATATTATATAGGCAGCTATCTTAAGAGAAGATATTACTCTATAATACTCTAATTATTAGAAGAGTATTATAGATCTATTATAGAATTAGTAGATTTAGTATTTTATTTTAATTATTTTTTAGATATAAAGATAATAAAAAAGAATAAAAAATAAGAAAAATAAATAGAAAAAACTTTATTAATAGATTTAAAATTATTTTAATAATATTTTTCTTAACTTAATTTATTTTATTAATTAGAGATTTATTATATTTTTTTTTTTTTAAGTTTTTTACTATATATAAGAGATATTCTAAGATTAAGCTATATATAATTAGATCTATATAATTTATTTTTAACTAAATTTTAATCTATATCTAATTTTTAAATTCTATTTTTTTTACTTTTTTATTTATATAAGCTAAGATAAAGTAATAGCTTCTTTAAAAACTCTAAAAAGAGCTTACTAAATATATAATTTAGCTATAAGCTCTAAGAGGGAATTATTATCTATAATTAATTATAATATCTCTCTAAGCTTATTATTACTAATTACTAATAATTAGATCTCTTTTAATAACTATAATAATAAATATCTCTAATATTATTATCTTCTATAGCTAGAGTCTAATTATTATAAATAACTAGATTTTTAGATATATAATAGTTATTATTAATAATAACTATTAAGATCTCTTTTTAGATATTAATTATTTAAGTTTATTTTTTTTTATTAGTTTTATTATAAATAAGAGTATATCCTAAGATCAGATAATATATAACTAGATTATATAATTTTTTTAAGAATATAATTAATAGTCTATATCTAAACCTTTAATACTATAAGATAAAATTAAAATTAAATACTTTTAGTCTGGATATAGGTATTAATATCTTAAAAACTCTAATAATAGGAGCTATTTATATAGCTAGATATATAAATAGTCTAGCTATAGCTATAGCCCCTAAGGGGGGAAGCTTATTATTTAATAATAATAACTACCTTTTCTTTCTAACTTAAAGCTTATCTTAATTAATTAATTAATTAATTATATCTTACTATTAATACTAAGTATCTATAATATATTATCTTCTATAATTATCCCTACTTATAGAGCTTTAGTTATTATAAATAATATAGACTTTAATAAGATAATAGAGATTATAAGAGATAATAGTATATAGCTCGTAACCGAGTATATCTAATATATACCTCTCCGAACAGTCAAGGGCTTACTTATAGTAATAAAACTGCTAATAATATCCCAGATCCAGCAGCTGTACCTGCTGGATCTATTCTTATATTATACAGCCTATAGCTGCTATATACTATCAGTACTTAAAGCAGATAAGATATTATTTAAGTTTATAATCTATTATAGATTTACTTATAATAATAAAGCTACTCTTTCTTATATAAGCTTAATAGTTATATCTACTAGAGCTATTACTATATCTAGTAGCTAGTTAATAAGAAGATATATAGATTCTAATTTTCTATATACTTATAGAGAACTATATAAATATTCCTCTAGTACTTAATAATTATTATAACCTAATATACTATATATAATACTACTAAATAATATATTAACTTAAGTTAATTTAGATTAAGATAGTTCTTTAAATTAAATAAAAAGTCTATTTTAATTAGTATTAAATAAATAGAAGAGAATAGAATTAAATTAAATTATTAAAAAGTTTATTAGATAGAAAAGTTAAATTAAATAAGATTAATAAGATAGTATTTAGAATATAGTAGATTAATTAATCTACTATTATAGATTATTTAAAGAAAATTATAATAGCTAATTATAAAGTTACTATATACTAATAAAGATTAAATATAGTTTATATAGTAGAGATTTATTATATAATATAACTAATTATCTATAAAGAAATATTAAATTAATATTAAATCTATATTATTTCTAATAAAAAATATTCTATAGCTATAAATATATATTATATTTATAGAGATAAATTTATTAATAATTTTAAATAATTAATTTTTCTTATTTCTAAATATATATAAATTTAAATTTAATTAAAATAAACTCTAATATATTTTAATTTAGTTTTTAAAAAATAATAATAATTATTAATTAATAGCTAAGAAATCTATATTTTAAATATATTAAATTTTTTAATTTTTAATTAATTAAAAAGTTTTTTTATAATAATATAACTATTTATAATATAATAGATTTAGTAGCTATATCTATTTAGATTATTTTTATATTATAATAATAAAATATAAAATATTTATAATATATTTATTAGAAATAAAAATTAATTAAATTAAAAATTATATTTTATTAATAATTATTTTATTATATTTATTTATTTTAATTTAATATATTATCTTTATTTAATTAATTTTTTATCTATTTTATTCTATTAATTTTTATATTAGAGTTTAAATTTAGAGTTAGTTAAATTTAATATTAAATAACTTTTTATTATTAAATAGAAAAAATAATTAATTAGAAAATAATTTAAAATATTAATATTAATTTACTTTTATAAATATAATATATATTTACTATAATAAAGTTTCTAAGATCTATATAAAGATATATTTTAATTTTATATTTATTTATCTATATATAGTTCTTTTTAATAATATAGAGATTTAAAAAATATATTTATTTAATTTATTATTTTAATAATTAATTATTTAAAAAATATTAATAAAATTTTTATTATATTTATAAAAAATTATATAAATATTTTTTAATATTTAATAATTATTATAATTTATATTATTATATATAATATTAATAAATAATATATTAAATTATTATATTTTTATTAAAAAACTAAATATAATTTTATAAATATTTATAAATTTTAATTATTTTTAAAAAATAATATAAATAATATAAATAATTTAATAATAAATTAATATTAGTTTTATTAATAATTATAATATATTATTTATTAAATCTAAAACTAGATTTCTAACTAATAGTTATTTAGTAAAATTTATACTAGAGTATTATATTAAGCTATATAACTCTATAGTAACTTATCTTAATAAACTAACTCCTGAATATACTTACAGATTCTCAGCTGATAAGAACTACTCTTTCCATTTTCAGGTACTACCCGAGAAGGCGGTAAGGTACCTGGATATTTTAGTAGGGCTGAAAAGGGTCAGGGTCTTTTTAATCTTCGGTAAACTCTCGCGAGATCGCGAGGATCGGCCGTTGACCATGCCAACGGATAAACGGAAAGAAGAGCTAAGTAGCGGGAAAAATATGAGAGAAAATACCAGAGAGAAGATATGCCCCTCTCAACGGCTTTCGGATATATGCGCAAAAGGGTAAGACAGCTAAGGGTAGCCATAAGACACCCCCACAGCCCCATATAAACTCAACTGGGTGACGAACAGGAACTCGTCGACGGGACAGACAAGTGTATCCTTGCGCTTCTCCCGCAGCATACCGATAATAGTCTTGCCATACTCCGAGAGGTAGATAACCGACTTTGTGCTATCGTACAGCGGGAAGGGTTCCGAGGGAAAGAAGTCCCAGGCGCCATGGGGGACGGCCTTGGGGCCGGAGGAGCCCGTGTGGTTACCTTGCGAGGCGGGCATTGTGGAAGCAATGTGTTGCGTTGTGCGGAAGTTGTCGGTGGTAGCCTGAGGCGAAATGTGACGACCATGAGACGGGGGGTGTTTGGCTTGGAGGGTCGGGCCTCGTGAGCGGACAAGCGTTGCCTACGGTAGTAGTAGCTTACGCAGCGGATACTTCGTCCTGGCAGAGGGAGAGGTCACGAATACACCTATCTATGGCCCTGAACATCACTCACTGTCTGGGTTGCGCCATACTGAGGGGAGACTTGCCAGAGCTCAAAGAAGTCGGGACACATGGCGGTACGTGTCTGTCACGCCGCATCGTGTCCGGGAGTGGCAGTCCTTGGCTGCCTCGATCTCGTTATTCATGATCATAAACCTACTACGTAAGAAAGCGCCCTTTACTAGTGTCGCGATCTGGCCCAAAGCGGAAATAGACGCGAAGTGGGGCAATTGCACGCGAAGGACTACTGACACAGGTCTCCGGATTTCGTCGAGGAGACACCGCACAGTCACCTTGCCTTCCGGGAGTTGATTTGGGCATAATATAAACAATGCTTGCCTTTCTCGAAGTGGAAGCTTGGTAGACATGTCTGAGAATAGGAGAATGCTTGAAAGTAGTTCTTGTATCGTGTCTAGGGAGACTGCTAGTAATCCAGGGTAGTGCACAAAGACGTCAACTAATTCTTTCAGAGTAAGTTGATAAGGCTTTACCTGCCACGGGATCGAAGACTAAGTATAAAGCCCTTCGCAAAATAACCAAATTCAGTAAGTCTGGGCTGGACTGGATAAGAATCTACTTAATTTAGCTATCTTCCAACACTTATTAGTACTAAATATAAAACTCTATAATTACCTTATACAGGGTCTCTTAGCTTTTTATATAGTTCTTTATAAAGTATATAAATATAGTAACTATTATAAATTTATATTATCTTAATAGATTAGATTTATTAAGCTATAATTAGCTAATATACTTTTTATATTATAATAAAAAAAAATATTAAAAAGATATATCTATAATTTATATAAATTTACTCTAAGAACTTTTATAAAACCTTTAAATATATTTTTTAATTAATATAATTTTATATATATATAATCTATAGCTTTTTAAATTAATTTAAAATATAATATATTAATTTTAACTTTTTATAATAAAATAAAAATAAAAATAATAATTTTATTATTTATAATAAAATATAAATAAAAATAATAATTTTAATTTTTTTAATAAGATTATTATTATTAAAAAAATTATTATAATTATATTAAATCTAGATAATATTAATATAATTATTTTATAAAAAAAATTAATTTTAAATTTAATAACTTTTTAATATAAGCTTTATAACTAATTAAGCTCTTATTAATAAAGTAATTTATATAAATAAAATATTTAAATATTAAAATAATAATTAGAACTGAAAATAATAATTATAATAAATTAAGTAGATTTTAATAATATAAATAATAATAATAATAATAATTTTATAATAATTATAATATATATAGTTAGTAAATAGTTATTTATCATATTAAAAAAAGAATTTAAAATTCTCTATTTTAAATATAGTTTTAATAAAATATTAATTTTTAAGTTTTTTAATACTAAATATAAAAAAGTCTTTAATAATAAATAAAACTAAATAAGAGCTATTAAAGATATTAAAAATAATAATAGTTCTAGCTCTAGTTATTTAATTAATATTTTCTTTAGTTAGTTAAATTTAAAATATTAATAATTTTAAAAGAATTATTTAAAATATCTAGACTTATTTTAAACTTATTAGCTAAACTTAATATATTAATACTTTTTATAATTATTTTATATAAAATAAATTATTAGCTGTTTAATATAATTTATATAATAATAGATTTACTATATAAACTATATTTAGTTTTTATTAATATATAATAACTTTATAATTAGTTATTATAATTTCCTTTAAATAATCTATAGTAGTATTAGATTAATTAATCTACTATATTCTAAATACTATTATATTAATCTTATTTAATTTAATTTTTTTATTTAATAAACTTTTTAATAATTTAATTTAATTTAATTTAATTCTCTTCTATCTAATATTACTAATTAAAATAGATATTAAACTTAAAAAGCTATTTTAATTCAGATTAATTTAATTTAGTATATTACTTACTAGAACTATATATAATAACTTAAATTATAATAGTAATTAAGTACTAAAAGAATATTATTATAGTTCTTTATAAGTATATTAATAATTAGATCTATTTCTATATTATTACTAACTATAAGAAAATAAAATAATAGTTCTAGTAGATATAACTATTAGATCTATATAAAAGAGAATAGCTTTATTACTATAAGTAAATTTATAATAGATTATAAGTTTAAATAATTAATATTTAAAAAGAGATTTTAATAGTTTTTATTAATAATAATTATTATATATATAAGAATCTAATTATTTATAATAACTAAGCTCTAGCTATAGAGAATAATAATATTAGAGATATTTATTATTATTATAAGAAGAGATAGTTAGTAATAATAATAATAAGCTTAGAGAGATATTATAATTAATTATAGATAATAAGTATTCTCCCTTAGAGTCTATAACTAAGTTATATATTTAGTAAGCTCTTTTTAGAGTTTTTAAAGATACTATTATCTTATCTTAGCTTATATAAATAAAAAAGTAAAAAAAATAGAATTAAAGATTAGATATAGATTAAAACTTAGTTAAAAATAAATTATATAAAGCTAGTTATATATAGCCTGATCTTAGAATATTTCTTATATATAGTAAAAACCTCTAAAAAAAATAATAATAATAATAGATTAAAAAAATAAATATATTATAAATTTATTTAAAAGAAATTAAAAAAAATTTAAAAAAAATTTAATAATAAATAAATTAATATTATAAAAAGATTAATTAAGAAAATAAGCTAGATTTTATATAATAATTATAAACTAGATAATAGAACTAGTTTAAATAGATTAAAAAAATATCTAACTCTAGATTATAAAGAGTTATAATTATTATAATCTATTTAAACTATTATTTTAATAGCTTTCTAAATATATAAAAGTAATATATATAATATTTAATAGAAATAATTATAATTATTTTAATTTATAAATAAAAAGTAATTTATTTTTAATAATATATTCTTTATTTATTAATTAATTAATATTTTATTTTATTATTTTTCTATTATTTAATTTATTAAATTATTATAAAATTATATATAAGGATTTTATAAATATATTATTTTAACTATATTATAAATCTATTTATTTTATAATTAATCTATTTAATAACTATAATTATTTTTAATATTATTTATTATTAAAAACTTCTAATCTAAAAAGATTTTAAATTATTCTAATTTTATTAAATCTATATTAAAATTAATAAGATTTTTAATATTAAATTCTTAAGTTTTTTTTATTAAATATCTTTTTATTAGATAATTATAATAATATTATATAATTAATATAAATTACTTAACACTGTGTGAACCATGTTTGGTCTTTATTGGCATGTGGCAACTTTGCGATTGGCTATCGCAATTTTCTTCAAACAATCTATGGTGGCATTGGATTGACTAACCTGCCGCATTCCGGACGCCGTCGTATCAACCTTATTCAATTTAACTTTTCCATCCGACAAACTTTTCGACAATTCAATTCGATTCGATTCGATTCTCTTCCGCCCGACATCACTAACCAAAACAGACATTGAACTCAAAGGGCCGCCTCGGCCCGGATCGACTCAACCCAGCACATCACCTGCTGGAACCACATATGGTAACTTGGGTCGTGGTAGTAATCGAGCACTGGAGGAACGTTGTTATAGTCCTCCGTAAGTGCATCAATGATCGGGTCTATCTCCACGTCATCGCTGGCTGCGAGAAGATAGAGTGACAGTCCTAGCAGGTGCAACTGCTGGGCCTGTGTGAGAGAGAGCGGCTTCGTTGCCGCAAGCAAACCTGTGACAGATCGCAGGCTTGAACGATTGATATC
>CABFNQ020000649.1:2880-137540 GCA_902077795.2 Clonostachys rhizophaga
TAAATATATATATATACTAGGGGATTATTAAGGCTTAGTAATAATCTATTATCCTGGATTATTAGGATTATTATAAGATCCTAATAATCTACCAGTAATTAATTAGAAAGAAGTAGAGTAGTCTATATGACTTTAATATATAACAATGCAATTCGTAACATATAGGGCTGGTCCTAGAATATATAGCTGGTCCTGGGATATAGGGCCGGTCCTGGGATATATAGCTGGTCCTGGGATATATAGCTGGTCCTCGGACTATAGAGCTGTCCTTGAACTATAGAGCTGTCCTCGGACTATAGAGCTATCCTCGGACTATAGAGCTATCCTCGGACTATATAGATATTCTCAGACTATAGGGCTGTCCTTAGACTATATAGATATCCTCGGACTACAGGCTAGTCCTAGGATATAGAGCTAGTTCTAGAATATATAGCTGGTCCTAGGATATAAAGCTAGCTCTAATATACTAACTCCTTATACTTTTATAATAAGTAATTATATTACTTATTCTATTATAATATTTAAAAGAGTAGGAGTATCTATACTTATATATAATACTAACCTCTATTAATATATTATTATTTTAGTTATAATATTTTAATATATATATTCTACCTATCCTTAGATATTAAATATCCCTAGATATATAGACTGTCCTTATATATACTAGCTATCCTTAGATATAGTTTAATAACTATTAAAATAACTTTATTATCAGCTTCTATACTTATCTATAATAGTAATAAAGCTGGAGGATATAGTAGGTAAGATATATAATATAATCTGCTTAATTATAGAAACTAGATAGATAAATAACTTAATTTAGTAAAAACTAATAGTATAGTTATAAGTAAAAAGATTATTAGATTACCCTTAAAAATCTAAGAAAAAGAAAGTAAGAAATATTTATTATTACTTTCTTTATAGCTAAGATAGTTTTAAATAATAAAAATAATATAAGTATTAGTAATATAAGTTTAAAAATTTATTCCAGAGTCTAGAAAATAGTACTATCTATATTCTTAGAGTAAGCCTAACTAATAAACTTAATAAATCTAATAAACTATAAGTTTTAAAGCTAACTATATTAGTTTATAAATATATAGATCTACTAACTAAATATAAATCTCTATATTTAATCTTCTGCTTATACTAGTAATAATACTTCTCTACCCCTAGTATAATCTATTTCTTAGAACTTAGAGAGTAGATATATAGTATTAATTTATTAATCTAGCTAGCTATAGATAATATAGATCTCTAACTCTAGAGCTATCTATAGTCTGTTATAAGGAATTAAGATAAATTAGAATTTAATTAAGAGTATATATAGAATAAAGTATAATATTAATCTACCCTAGCTCAGGGGATTATCTATTAACTATATCGGAATATATAATACTATTTATACCTACCTAGCTATATTAGTATATAATTCTATAAGTTAGTAGTATCTCTATAAGACTATATCCTTTAAGTACTATACCCCCTAGTACTATACCTCTTAGTACTATTTATTACCTATAGGTAGTATATATATCTAGAGCACTAGATATATCTCCTGAGTAGTATACCTCCTAAGTACTATATCTCCTAGTACTATATATCTCTAGTACTATTAATAGCCTCTATAGAGTACTATATCTAATACTTTAGTAGTACTATCTTTAGTATCTATAGAGTACTATACTAACTATCTTAGTAGTACTATCTATAATATCTATAAAGTACTATACTAACTACCTTAGTAGTACTATCTATAATATCTATAGAGTACTATACCTAATACCTTAAGAGTACTACTTATCAGATCTAAACTAAGAACTTATTAAGGTAGATATCTCCCTAGTACTATACCTCTTACCTCTCCTAGTACTATATCTCTTATCTCTCTAGTACTATCTATAGCTCTTAATTAATTAATAAATAATTATATAGGCTGTATATACTAAATTATATATAAGATCTACTATATATACAGAGTTATATACTAAACAGACCTCAGGTATAGAATTATATATAAGAATTACTACCTGTATAGAACTATATATAAGAACTACTGTAAATACAGAGTTATATACTACTATAAAGCTAACTAATCTCTTGCTAATAGTATAATATTAAGCTATATAAATGCCCCGCTTACTCCTGTAATATTATATAAGAAACCTGGCTCCAGCTGGCTTCTAATACTACTAGAACGAGATACTATCTTAATCTTCCTCCTTATATCTTAAATCCGCTATTACTTATTAGGATCCAGAGTAGCTAGCTAGTATTAGGGTAATAAGAGAAGCTATAAGTATTTAAAATTAATAATTATTACCTTTTGAGTTTCTAGGTTAAGTAGTATATTTTCCCGGTATATATCTATATATACTACCCCTTATTAATAAATAGCCTTTAAATATTATACTTCCCTTATATATCTTCTTAAATTAAGCTATACTTCTTAGGCCCTACTAGCTAACTAGTTAATTTTAAGCTCTCCTAGTATAAGGATCTATAAGCAGGAGTACTATAAGTAACTATAGGGTTTATTATATAGAGAAGGATACTAGTTACAGAGGTAGAGTAGATTCAGTAATAGTATTATAGACTTATCTACTAGTAAGAGCAGACTATAGTAGTAGTTTAATACAGTTAAAGTTAAAGCTACTGGATATAACTATAGGAATAATTATCAGGGGATTATTTCAGAGGGTATTATATACTGTATTTAATAGTGGATATATTTAAATACAGAAGGTAGGTAGCTAGGAGTATTTATAGTACTAATAGAAGACTATATATAAGATCCTTAATATCTAAAGATATTAAAAGATATCTTATAGAGAGACTATTTTTATATTTACCTTCTTAGTTTAGCTGATCTAAAGTACTATATATATAGAAAATACCTCTTTCTTTATAGATTAAAATTAAATAAAGTATAGAAAGTATTAATATTATTTCCTATAGGGTTATACTTAATTAATTTAGACTAACCCTAGAAAGCTATAGTACCTATTATAGATATAGAAAATTATATTATAGGGTAAATATCTCAGAATAGTAGTATTAACCTGGTATTATAGCAGTTATATTTAAGTTATATAGCTAAGTTCCAGGGTATATTAGTTATTCCTCAGAGGTAATATCTCTTAATCTAATCTCTGATATTTATTCGAGATATAGATATTCCTATTTCTAATTAATTAATAGATATTCTACTAACTTAATTAACCTTACTATAAAGTAATACTCCTATTATATTTAATATCTGATCCAGAGATTATACAGCTTTAATATAAGAATAAAGAGCTTAGATATAAGAGGAAAAAAGAGCAGTATAAGAAGAAGGCAGCAGAGGTATAAGAGGAAAAAGAGCAATATAAGAAGAAGGAGCTTATATATAAAAACCAGCTGACTATACTAGATAAATATCTATAAAACTATTATATATATCTCTACCAGAACTTTAAGCTTACTAATAAGTCTATATCCTTAATAGGATCTATAAGGGTTAATAGTAAGTTCTACTCTATATAGCTATATTCTTAGAGTAAGTTTACTGACTTATTATACTAATAATAGTTCGAGGTTATTAGGGGAGCCTATAGAAATAAATAACTCTTTAACTAATAGAGTACTACTCAGGATATAAAAAGGAGTATTTCTACTAAGCTAGTAGCTAATAAGAGTATAATTATATATTTTAAAAAGATTATAACTAAAGATACTATTATTACTATTTTTAAGTATCTATAAGACTAGAAAGTAATTTATACTAAGTATAAATTTAGTAATCTATAATTTAGTAATAATAGCTATAAAATTATATAATTAAGCAGTAGAATTTAGCTAGTAAATAAAGAAGATCTAGATAAAGATAGGCTAGAGTAGTAACTATAGACTAGGCTAAATAAATAAGTAGTATCTAAGTAGAGAGTAAAGCCTTAGCTAATAAATCCTAATAGATTCAGGCTCTAAATATAATCTAATAGTAATAAAAGTATAGTATTTATTTATAATTATAAAGCAGCTTATAAGGTTACAGCTGAATATATTAGACTAACTATTATAAAGGAAATACTATTTATAGAAGTTATTAAGTAACTTAATAATAATAAGTCTAGGATAAATACTGAGCTAGAATAATTTAAAATAGAAATATATATTACTATAGTACTTATATAAGTCTTTAACTATATAATTAACTATAGGGTTATATATAGCTATATTACAGCAGGCTAGTCCCTGCTACTACTTTACTTTAACCGAGCTGATCTATAGATACTATATTATTATCTATATATACTAGATAAAGATATAGATAAAATATTAATCTTAAACTAGACTAATAAAATAATCTATATAGTAGTAGCTCAGCTATTAAGCTTACTCTTATTAAGTCTTAAATCTAATATACTTTAAGGGGTTAAATTTAATATAGCTCTAGAGAGTATAAATATAGTACTAGCAAGATAGCTAGAGCTATATAAGAATACTGTATATTTCCTCTCGGAAGAGGATATAGAGTTATTATTAGTACTATTATCCTCGCTGCTATAAAGGGATAAATTTATATCTAAGATAGCCCTAACTAGCTAAGTAGTCTCCTTATAGTTAAGATTATTATATAGGACCCTAGCTTTACTTTACTAGAATAATAAGAGTAATAAAGAGAAGGAGCTAGAGGGTTCCTTACCCTTAATATAGATAAACCTGGATATAGCTAAACAGAAGGTCAGTCTATTAAATAGTAGCTCTGAAGAAGATACTAAAATACCTAATTTATTACCTACCAGATAATACTACTTATAGATTTATCTATTAGACCTTAAGAAGGGCTGGGATCTTAATAATAAGTACTCTAATATACTCTCTTATTATAGAACGGGTAGAGCTAGTATATAGTACCTTATTAATACTAATAAGTTTACCTATCTAGTTAGTAAGTAGTTATATAAAGACCTATACTAAGATTACTATACCTTAGATAGGTAGAGTAAGAAGGGAGTAATAGGTATACTGTTCTAACTATAACTTAAGCTATATAACTATATATTTATTAGTAAGGGAATATAGTTAAATTAGCTTAAGTATCTATAGTATGAATATTATATCTATAAGCAGCTGGGGAGCCTCTAGAGCTAGGTAGTATCTATATAACTAGGTCTAGTATATCTAGATCAGGACTATATTCTGCTAGGTAGGATAAGAGCGGTTTATATAATACTAATATTATAGAGTAGTAAGGAAGCAGCTAAGGTAGATATAGATACAGTAGATCTGCAGGTATAGTAGTACTACTTATTAAAGGCTATCTAAACCTATAGTATTAACTATAGTAATAAGTATAATACTAATCTGCTCTGGAATACTAAGTACTACTATATTATAATTATTAATTTTAACTGTATAATTATTTAATTAGCTTTTAAATACTATTAACTCTCTATAGTATCCGGGATAAAGAGAAAATATAGAGTAGATAGCCTTAAGATTTATTCCTAGAAGTCTAGCTTACCTTATAATTACTTACAGTTTATATATCTAATATTAAGGTAGAAAGACTATTAAGAACTCTATAACTTAGGTATACTAGCTAATATCAGTTACTTAATATTACTCTATTTTATTATTTTAAGCTAAGCTCTTCTATAAATTAGTCTGCTAAATTATACTAATATAATAGTTTATAAGATAAAGTATACCCTCTTTTATAGGATAGTTAGACTATTATAGTAAAAATAGTCAGACTGAATATTACTAAGGAGAGAGAAAGAGTTTATTAAATATAAAGTTCCTATAATAGGAGGTATAGTATAGTTTATAAGTATCTTTAAGCCCTCTGGATATAAGAATTAACAGGCTTAATATCTATCTTTTATTTAATTATAAAACTATTAATTATATTATTCAGTTTTACTAATAGTCTTAATTAATATATTAGTATAGAGGCTTTACCCTCTATAAATATTACTAACTTCTTACTGAATTCTGAAAACTAGCTTAGTATATCCTCCTACTTTATATCTCTTAGCTATTCAGTCTAGCTATTATTATAGTAGGAGGCCTTTATAGTATAAACTCCCCGGTTACTATCTTAGAAATAGTAAATTTTAATTAAGCTTTAATATAGCTGAAGTTAAAATTAGCAGATATAACTATAGAGATAAGGGTAAGGAGATTATTCTAGAGTATAATTATATAAGATAAGATCTCTCTATCTTCCTATATCAATCAGAATATAGAATAGAACTTATTATACCTACTTTTAATATAGTTATCCTAAATAACTTTTAATTAGACTTAATATACTATAAGATATCTATTCTCTGCTTATTATATTATATAAAATATATATAGACCTGTTTTTTAAAATAGAAATTAGTAACTATACTATATATAATTACTCTTTAAAGTTAAACCAGAAAAGACTGAAGATCTTAGGGTAAAGGATAGATAGATTAAAGCAGGATAGTACTAGAGATAGTAATACTGGAGATAGTAGTACTGAAGTTAGCCTAATTAAAGGTAGTAAAGATAAAGTAATTAATACTGGAGATACTAGACTAGATATAGTAAAGTTAAAAGTAGTTTAGTTAAAGCTAGTAGTATAAGGCTTACTAATAGAGATAGTATTAGAGCTTATAGTTAGAAGAGAAATAACTGCTCTTTAACTTAAGATACTAAAACTCTGCTCGAGCTCAGAAAAGAGCTAAGATATATAAATAATAATCTTTAGGTAGGCTGGAAGTATTTTTTATATATAGAATTTATAAGATTAACTCTATTATAAAAGGAAAACTTATAGATATATAATTAAGCTTTTAGGTATATAATCAGACCTATAGATATATAATTAAGTATAATAGGTAGAGTAAGTTTATTATAATATACTAAGTCTAATTAGAAGCTATTAAGAATAGCTCTATTAGAAGCAGTCTTAATAACTTCTATTCTATATATTAGTTAATATATAAAGATAGAGATATCTCCTGCAGATATAATATAATAGACTAGCTTAATTAAGAAGGTTAGGAGTACCTATTAGTCTCTCTATAGGAAAACTTCTAAGTATTTTCTAGATCTTTAAAGCTTTACTCTTCTCTTTCTTCCTTCTGTATAAAGTTATCCTATAGCTAGTATACTTTACTCTAAAATAGAATATAGTATAATCCAGAATAACTTCCTTATTTATATTTCTATAGTTATACCTACAGATTTTAACTTTAACTATATTAAACCTTATCTAAAATTATCTATTTCTAATAAGCTGGATAATACTCTTATATAGGATTAAGTTTACTATACTATAACTGAAGCTATACTATCTCCTTAACTAATTACCTCTTCTATATAATAAACTCTATAGCTATATAATACTAATAGCTTTATAAACTTATCTGAATATTAGAAATATAGTAGCTATCTGATAAGCTAATAGGGTAACTTAGAAAAGTATATACTATATTAATATTATATATTATATAATATAGTATACCTCTATAAGTATCTAACTATATATACCCTTATTTAGCCTGCTTTAAATATAAGTAATACTCTAATACCTCTGGGTTCAGCTAACTCCTATTTCTTACTTAAAAAATAATATATAAATATATTAGTAAGATTAGTATATATATTCTAAAAGTAAATATAAGTTTATAAGGATATCTAAATTAAATAACTAATAATAATATATCTATACTATATTTCTATATATTAATTATACTTAAAAAATATAAGCTCTATAACTTACCCTTAGGGATATCTATACTAACTGGGTAAACCTATAGGATAAGATATAGAAAGAGTTTAGGCCCTTATAGATAATATTACTATCTATAGCCTTATTAGGGAGCTAATAATAATATAAACCTAATCAGATTTAGTATAGAAATATTATTATAGGAAGGGAATATAATATAATTATACTATAGATTAATAATATATATAGAGTAGCTTTTCTTTAATCTTTTAATAATTATATTATCTACTTACCTAATTATATATAAGACCTACTATATATAGAGTATACTAAAACAGAACTATATAAAGTTATATATAAGAATAGCTAATCTCTTATATATATAAAGTAAATTCCTATATATATAAATACTTTTTCTATTTAGCTGATCCTATAAAGTACTACTATATATACAGAGTTATATATTAGTATTATAGTAAACCCTTCTTAGGATTACTCTTTATCTTAAGTTACTATATTAGGTCTTACCTTTTACTAATATAGTATTAGCTAACTATAGTAAAACTCCTTAAATATAACTCTAAGTTTCTAGTCTTATCTTTATTAGATAACTTCTACTATTCAGGTAAGAATTAGTCTGATCTCTATTATAAACTTAAATATTAAAGTAGGTCTACTCTCCTTATACTCCCTAGATAGCTTTCTCTTCTCTCCCTATTATAGAACTTAGAATTATAAGAATAATAGATAATTTATAACTGGTATTAAGAGTATTCCTATAAGTAGAATAGCTAACTAATCTCTTACTAATAGTATAATATAAAGCTATATAAATACCCTTTTACTCCTATAAAACTATATAAGATACCTAGCTCTAGTTTACTTTAATACTAAAGGTTATTAGGTAGATTCAGTTATTAAAAAGTTATTTCTTAATTAGAAAGAAGGTATAAATAAACTATATATAATATCTTATTTTACTTATTAAAGAAGTAAATCTAGTACTTAAGGTACTCTAGAAGAAGCTTATAATAGGTATAAATATTACCTATAGTAGTTTTAGATAGATTAGTTTTAACTATAAAGCAGATATAAATAAGACTATAGTAAGCAGACCTTAAGATCCTTATCCAGTATTATAAGTTAGATCTTTTCCTATTTATTATCCTATTTAGTTACTACTTAGTCCCTTTTAGTTTCTACTTAATTAGCTACTCCTTTATCTAGTTAGCTTATCCCTTCTCTTATATAGCTCTCTTCTCTTATAGATAATATAGTAGCTTTTCTATATCTATTAGAGTACTCAGGGTATTATCTATAAGGGTAAAAATTAAATTCTAGATTATCTCTAGAGAAGTAAAGTTAGTTTAGAATTAATATAGGCTTTAATATTAAGAATAAAGGGGTAATAGACTACTTAATAGTATTAGTAGTATTATATTACCTATATTAATATATTATAGTTCAGCTATTAGTTACTTCTCTAGTAACTATAGATCTATATAGGTTATATCTGAATCTATAGAGACTAGTTTTTATAGAGCCTGATAGCCTATTTAGAAGTTTAGAGGGTATATAGTAAGTACTTATAATTAGTTTATTATAATTTATTCAGAGGATAAATATAAAATGAAATATTAAGTACAGGGAATCCAAGGACTCTATAATATATATAAATAAGGCCTAGTATACTTTAGTAGGTACTATAGAAAATAAACTTAAGACTTATAAGAATAATCAGTCCGACTACTAATCCGTCTACTTGTAACAGATTAATTATATCTGATCCATCCATCCAGATAAATAAGAAAGACTGCCATGTGATTGGTCAGGTTAGACAGGAGAGGCAAACCGGTTGCAGTTTGCGCAAAGGAGCCTTGAGGAACGAAGCTGGCTATGGAATAATTGCAATTTTTGGATCAACCCCAATCATAAAATCCCAAGAGATATTTGTGGTCCTAATCGGCATATGACGTGGATTTGGGACTTACCCTATCACCAATGTTTCACATTGGACACGTTCAATACCTGAAAAGGGGCGGCGAATGGGGGTGGGGACAAGCAGTGGGAAGCACCATTTCTGCCTCTGTATGAACGCCACAGAAGCCACAGGGTAACCCCACAATATTGAAGTGTTAGATTCACGGTCCAGCGACACCCTTTTCGCCTTGTATTTAGAGGTCTCGGGAGGATTTTAGTCGACATGGTAGCTTAGGCTCATCATACGTAATGCTTAGAATGTTCCCGAGCAGAGGAAATGCTGCTGTATATTTCAAGAACTCCTCTATTACCCTCTATTTACAAAATTATTCGATTAATTCATACACCAGGTTTTACCCACATTGTTATGTCATAGAACTGATATTTGCTGCTGGCAGCGGCGGTTATGGAGAATAGGGGACTCGAATCGTGGACCCAAGATTGTTTAACACATCGAGGTTGATATGCCCTTACTCAGGTCAGCCTTCATAGTACAATAGCGGGAGAAGCCGCCAGGCAAGAAAAATCCTAATATCAGGCTGCAAGCATATGTAGACAATCAAGGGATTCCCTCGGATATAAGAGCACCTCGGAGACCTCAGTATTTCTAGATTTAACAGACAGTAATAATACCCCTTTACCTGTGATCACGGACTGCTAGAACACTAACATACAAATTTATAGAGACAATATCTACTTATTGATCCGATAGCCTGCGCTTTCGTTTAGCGCCCCTCTGAATAAGCATATAAGCGATCTCCAGATGCTATTCTGAAGCAGCCTAGTTCTAAATAAGCATTGGAGCAAAGCTGTCAGCGCCGTTCTGAACCAGTATCTCAGCAATCTCCAGATGCCCTCCTGCTGATACAGCCTGAAGAGTATTACTATACTTTCCACCTTGCGTATTAATATCAGCACCCTTCTGAATAAGTATCTGAGTAATCTCCAGATACCCTCTTACTAAAGCAGTCTGAAGAGTATTATTATAGAATCCTCTACCTTAGGTATTAATATCAGTACCCTTCTGAATAAGTAACTCAGTAATCTCTAGATATTCTCCTGCTAAAGCAGCCTGAAGAGTATTACTATACTCTCTACCTTCTGTATTAATATTAGTACCCTTCTGAATAAGTATCTAAGCAATCTCCAGATACTATTATCCTAAAGCAGCCTGAAGAGTATTACTATACTTTCTATCTTATATATTAATATTAGTACCCTTCTGAATAAGTATCTAAATAATCTCCAGATACCCTCCTGCTAATATAGTCTGAAGAGTATTACTATAGAATCCTCTACCTTAGATATTAATATTAGTACCCTTCTAAATAAGTAACTTAGTAATCTCCAGATACCCTCCTGCTAATATAGCCTAAAGAGTATTACTATAGAATCCTCTACCTTAGGTATTAATATTAATACCCTTCTAAATAAGTAACTCAGTAATCTCTAGATACCCTCCTACTAATACAGTCTGAAGAGTATTACTATAGAATTCTCTACCTTGGGTATTAATATCAGTACCCTTCTAAATAAGTAATTTAGTAATCTCTAGATATCCTCCTACTAAAGCAGCCTGAAGAGTATTACTATAAGATCTATCTTATATATTAATATCAGTACCCTTCTGAATAAGTAACTAAGTAATATCCAGATATCCTCCTTCTGATACAGCCTGAAGAGTATTACTATAGAATCCTCTACCTTTGCTATAGAATTATCCGCCTAGTGTATTAATATTAGCACCCTTCTGAATAAGTAACTGAGCGATCTCCAGATGCCCTCGTACTGAAGCAGCCTGAAGAGCATTGCTATAGTATCGTTCACCTTGCGTATTAATATCAGCGCTATTCTGAAGGAGAAAAGTAGAAGAATAAAGTAAACCCCAAAGGGATATATAATAAAGAACTTAGTTCCCGCCCTCTTCAAGCTTATCTAAATCATAGAAATCATACGAAATATCGAACTCATTAAACTCATCCGGATCATGGAGCTAATATCCAAATTAGAAGGTATTTTAGTATTAAAAATACTCCTTAACTAATAGTCTAATTTCTTTATAAGATAACTCGATATCTTTTATATACTTTATCTAATATTATACAGAGAACTCCACTAAGTAATATTATTATCTTGCTTCTTCTGGTAAGTATAACTTATATATAGTAAGCAGATAGAAGAGGTAAATATTAATAATACTAGCCTTTATAGGTATTTTACTAAGTTCTTTAATTAAACTTAGTTCTAGTTAGTCTGATAAGAGATATTCCTTTACTAAAAAGTAAGTAAGCTATATTTCAGTATATTTCTCTTTATATATAAGAATTACTAAACTGGAGTAGTATTAGATAATTTCCTCTGGAATTAGTATTTAATTTTCCAGAGTAAATATAGACTGGCCTGATAGATTAACTATAATAAAATTAACTGCTTCCTTAAGCCTTAAAGGCTATTTACTATATATTAAAAATTACAGAAGGTGCTTTACTATACTTAGTTAATATAGATATACCTATTATAAAATTTATATATATATTATATCTAGTATCTTAGGTAGGTTTTATAGTTCTCTCTGTATAGAAGGTAGGTCTAGGTATTACTCTAATATATTAAATTAGCAGGAGATCTAATAGAACCTATAATATATTTAGCTTCTGAATTGGAGATAGAAGAAGTAGAACTATAAGAGTATAAAACTACAGAGAGAACTATATATATTCTATCTGTCTTTTCTAGGAGTATAGTTTTAATCTCTAATTAGATATCTAGCTATTTCTTCTATCTCGGTATTTTACTAACCCTAGTCTTTATATAGGTAGTAATATTATTACTTACTATCTTACTTTAGAGTTAAATAAGTTTATCAGTATAGGCCCAGCTATTAAAAGAAGCTATAATATCCTGCTCTGGCTAACTGGTAATAAGTATATATAAATTAATTAATTTATTATAAAGACCCTTAATCTAATTTAGTAATAATTTTAAAGAATATAAACTACTATACCTCTTAGATTTATTCAGTATATTAAGAATAATATAAATCTCCTCCGCTTTCTATATTATATATTATAAGAGCTTATCTAGTAATAGCTTATCTAGCTATCTTATTCTATTTCTAAAGCTAGAATAGACTATATTAACTTTACTATAAAGAATAATATATTTAGAATATAACTGAAAAATAAGTAAATAGATAGCTTTCTCTAGTAACTTTTTCTTAATATTATTAAAATTAAAGAAGAAATATAAAATATTAGGATTAAGTTTAATAGGGTTAAGATCTATAATAATAGTAGAACTAAGAATAATCTTACTATATCTGGGGATACTATTAAGCTATAGAAAGAAGTTTTTCTTCTTTTTCTATTCTGAATATATATTACTATCCAGGAACTACTAGCTAGTTTCTTAATAGTACAGGCTTCAGGCTTAATTTAGATTTATAGATAGGTTAGATAGTACTAGCCAGGTTCTAATCTTATCGAGATTATTATTATCTTTAATCTTAGATACTAATTAATAAATATTATCTACCCTTTTACTAACTTTCTAGAGATTAATACTTATTCTGGAATATAAAAAATAATAATATATAAAATAAATAGGAAAGTACTAACTACTCTAGATAAGCTTACTAAGCCTCTTCTTATTCTCTACTCTGCTTAGTATAATTTTATATAGTAAGTCTTTTATATATACTGTAGCTATTATTACTATATAGCCTTACTACTCTTTATTCTTATATATATCGGAATAGTTATAGATACTATAAATAGCTAGATAAGGAAAGTAGTTTATTAAACCAGTAGCTTCTATTTTAAAGCAGAGAATATTATTCTTCTTTATAAATATATCTCGAATTAAAGTATTCTTTATTAGTATATTTACTAAAGTAATAAGGCTATAGTAAATTAATAGATTATTATCATATTCAGTCCGATTAGGCCTTACTATTAAAGCTAATAGGTCTTTACTATAACCTATTGTATAAGTAGACTAATTATCTGGAGGGTGGACTACCCCAGGCTGATATAGCCGATCAGTACTTAACTCAGGTTATTTAAATTCCTTTCTAAGTCTAGGGTATTTTATTAAGATATTATTAATAGATATATCAATCTGGTACCCTTTATACTTATACTGTACTATAAGTTTGTTTACCGCTATTTATAAAACTATAGGTAGCTGATTTAAGAATCCTATCTTCTAGAACTCCTGGTCCTATATAGTCTTTCTAAAGTTATATTGGAATACCCTGTCCTTCCTATTACTAGAAGAACTTACTATAATATCCCTAAGCCAGATATTATACTTATAACTCAGTATACCCCTACTAATATTAACTATTAAGCTAACTCTGATATTAGGGAAACTGTAGAGTATATCTCTTACGGTACTAGCAGCAGATAATATACTATACTCCCTATAGGGAAGAATAGTAAGGATAATATTATACTTCCTGATCTTACCCAGAGTATAGCTGTTATTATTATTTATAGATATAGATATAGGCCCTTCGTACTCTTTATTGAGAAAGGCTTAGGAAGTAATATACTTAGTTATAATTATACAGATCTAGCTAATAGTATAGTCTGTACTAGCTAACTTTTATTTAGGAGTATTAGCTACTGGTATACAGGTATTATTATAGTCTTAGTCTATTCTCTTCTTTTAGCTAATAATTATATCTAAAGTATTCCTATTTCTATCTTCTAGAACTATTACCCTGGTTTCTATAATATTATTAAATTTAATATTTAATATATTACCTGCTAATTCCGAGGTAGCTGTAGTTTTATATTTTGGGCTGCAATAGATACCTAAGCCTAATCTCTGCTAAAGGAAATATATAGATATAATAAGAATAAGAAAGATACTAATTAAAATATTCTATACTATACTATACAGCTAAGTAAAATCTTATATAAAATTATCAGATAGTTTAAATAAAGATATTATAATAGTAGTATAGATATATATAGATATATAGTTATTAATTACAGACTAAGTAGTACTGTTAACGGTTGCTCAGATAGGGTTCTTTTTATTATATTTTTTAGTAACTAGTGTCTTTATAGTCTGGAATAGAGCAGGAATATATTTTGTACTGCGGATATTATATTAGGGTATAGACCTTCCGGGAAGAATAATTATTAATAAAGGGATAAAGTTAAGGGTTAAATAAATCTAAGGGATCTATGAAATACCTGAGGGGTTTATTACTGCTTAACCAGCTATATACAGCTGAGTGCTTATATGGGCTAACTAATTATACAGAAGGCCTGGAAGAGAACTCCCTTTAATATATATCTGATAGGCGTGAGGCGGTTGCAGGGGTATTGCGGGGTAGAAGATCAACCGAAAGCTGATGGTGATACTTATAGCGGAAGACTAAGAACTAGCGTTGTTAGCAACCTTGGGGCAATTATTATATATGTTCGGTTTCTGGAGTATGTATCTGGCCGTTAAGGCTTTTGCTTCGAGCGGAATATCTAGAGGCAAGTTATATATTGTGCTTGTGTTACATAAGACCAGAAATAGAACCAGTCTGGAAAGGGTTAAAGCTGAAATTAAACCCTGCTGTACTATATCCTATATTGGCTAGTATATATTATATATATTTTAATAATTATTTATATAATTGCTAATATAGTATATACAGGATATATATTATTTAGTGAATATAGATCTAGCACGCTTAGTCTATTTTAGCTATTCTTAGTAAAATTCCTACGATTAATAGATTCCCCGCGCCGGATCCGCGCCTGTAGGGGGTGGATGCTACAGGGGAGGTTTACTATAGATCAGTAAAGAAAGAATATTAAGTATAGCGAAGGTAGATAGAATATATACAAAATCATATCAGGGGTTATTGCAGAAGGAAAAAGAAGAGAGGAAGATAAAAAAAATAAGAATAAGAAAAAAATAAAGAAACGAAAAGAAACCAAGGGAAAAAGGGACTAATAGAGCAAGGAGTCATATATCGATATCGTCGATTAAAGACCAATCAAGGACGCGAGAAGTAGGCTAATCAGAGAGCGAGAACGAGCTCAACCAATCAGGAGGAGGCCTTAAGTTCAGGGGCGCGGCATAGACCTTTCGTTCCTCAAGGCATGCTCGTTGTTCTTACACTCTTTTGGAAAGGGCGAGCATTGCCAGACAACCCATTGCCAAACAACACTTTGCGAGACAACACTTTGCGAGACGACGTATTAGCTCTCCCGCCATGCACCCTTCGGCCTATCCCCTATTTGCGGCTTCCTCAGTGTTGCTACCAACAGAATAGAAGAATGCTTTGCCTATTTTTTTTCATATAAAATTTATCGCTCATCTACACCGCCCGAAGTCGTGGACTGGCTGAGCTTGCTAACCTAGGCTTATATATAATATTATTAACCTCCATATAAAGCAAGGAGAGGCGGTAATACAGCCCGACTAGTCCCTAGTACCCTCTAGGCCCTCTCTCTCTTATAATTATCTCCCTTAAGTCTTTAAGAATTGCTAATATAGATAGAAATATAGCTGTAGGATAAGCTGATCTAGCTCTAGTAGTTATTAGTATACTAAATTCGGAACTACTTAAATATCTAGATCTTTTTAAATCTAATATTAGATTTTATTAAGTATATTTACTAGGGTATAATATAATTCATATTTCTAGACCTTAAAGTATAACCTGATTATACTTAAGCTAGGCAGTATCAGAAGGGGATAAGAAGAGTTATACTAGGTAGTAGCCTATATAAAGCCAGTTATAATAGCTACTAGCTGGCTTATATACTAACTAATATTTCTTTCTCTATATTTAAATATAGAATCTAATACCCTTATATCTCCTTATATATATTAAGTAAATAAATATAAGTACTAATTATATTCTCTTAATATAATAATAGTAAGAGACCTCTATATATTAGTTCCCCTTAGCTTTATTCTTATTTCTAATCTTATTCTTACTCTTATTACTATTTCTATACTTACTCTTCTTAATCTTAACCCCCTTATCCTTACTTATACTCTTACTCTCTAATACCTCTATATTATCTTTAATCTTACCCCTATATATCTCTATACTATTCTTACCCCTGCTCCCTTATATCTCTTTATTATCCTTACTATTACCCTACTTAATTATCTATTTCAGATTATTAAGAAGTACTAAGAGAGGGTCTTTATACTCTAGCTGGAAATTTATATATATCTTAATAAGATAGTCCCTTCTCTTAGTAATAATAAGACCCTATCCCTATCTAACTACTACTACTTAATAT
This sequence comes from Clonostachys rhizophaga, assembly GCA_902077795.2. Classification (NCBI taxonomy): domain Eukaryota; kingdom Fungi; phylum Ascomycota; class Sordariomycetes; order Hypocreales; family Bionectriaceae; genus Clonostachys; species Clonostachys rhizophaga. The sequence continues at coordinate 19,831 of CABFNQ020000649.1, forward strand.
CTTATATTATAGAGTAATTATTATAGAATCTAAAAGAAAATCTAATTATATTTCTTAATAATTATTTATAACTCCTATTTAATCTTAAAAGTATTATACTAATAAAAGTCTTCCTACTAAACTATAAATAGTAGGGAGTTTTCCTAATAGGGTAAACTACTTACTTCCTAATATATTAGACTTTCTTCTAATAAGTATCTGGATTACTATATCTCTAGTATTTAGTTTATCTTTATATTTTCTTTTTATAGATCTATATAATTCTTTATAAGCTATATTTATATTAGTCTTCTTATCTTTAGAGCTCCTTAGTAAATAATTAAATAATTCTTTATAAATAGTCTCTATACTACTCCCCCTTTTCTTACTAGAAGATATTATAGCTTATAGCTATTCTTTATTAAGAAAAGATTAAATAAGGTATTTATTAAATAGAGATATAGTAGATAGTTATAAAGGGTTAATCTCTAAATAGAATATTAGTAAGAAATAGATTAAGTAGGAGTAAATAACTATAGTTAGGATATTAAACTCTATTTATATAATACTCTAGGCTAACCCGGGGAAAATAAAGTAAACTCTACCCAGGCAGGGTATATATAAGAAGCGAGGTATAGGAACTAGAGCTAGGAGGATATATATCTATACTCCCTCTTATATTACTAATCTCTATAGCTGTATTACTATAGCTAGCTGCTTTAAGATATTTTTACTACTTATAAGTATCTTATTACCTAGAGGATATTTAAGAGTATATCTAATTAAGTATCTATAGATATATCGAGATATATAATAATCCTTCTTTACTCAGCTGCTAATATCGCTAGGTTATATAATCTTATTAATAATTATTACCCTTAGGGATACTAGCTCTAGCCTTACTATATTCTCTTTATATAATCCTTCTATATAAGGTTTTAAAGTCTAGGTATTAAGATAATAGATATATAGATTTATCTATAAAGAGAAGATTTTAATCTATATTAGATAATATTATAAATAAAGACCTCTGTCAGGCTATATAAAGTTATATATAAAATATAGATCTACTAGGAGACTAATAACTAATAAGTATAGATCTATTACTTAGGTAGTATAATAGCTAAGTACTAGATAAATAATAACCTTAGTATATATATATATTTATTTTATTAATTAGAATACTTCTTTAGATAGTTATTAATATAATTATCTATATATCTATTATTACTAGCTTTATAATACTTATATATTAATAGTAACTTATATTATATAGCCTAAGATAATCTAATTATACTATTTAAAATAATACTCTAATTAGTTTAATTATAATCTACTCTAGACCCTATTCAGTATAAATTATCTAACTATTATATATTAATAACTCTTATTCAGCTAATTATCTTATCTTAATTACTATATAATAATAAAGAAGATATTATAGCTATTATAATTCCTCTAGCTTAATAGTAAAACTCTATTATTAATAACCTATCTACTCTAAATAATAATAATACTATAAATAAAGATAATAATAATAGTAGTAGTAATAGAAATAATAATACTAAGATTAAGCTTTTATAAGTCTAGATTCTTTAGCTTTAGGAATATCTTATAACTATATAGTAAGAAATAGCTATTACTACTATTCTTATAGAATAATAAGCTATTTAGAATATTAATCTTTAAATCTAAGCTTAGGCTATAGCTTAAGAAAGAGAACTAGAAGTACTATTTAAGTTACTACTATTAGAGATATTTAATAGAACCTAAGATAAGCTTTAAGGCTTTATAATCTAACTTTAGATATACTTTAATTATTTCCCTATTACTTTTAATAGTAATAAATAATAAGTTATCTATATCTACTTATAACTTAAGGAAGCTATACTTAATTAGTTTAAATCTATTATAAAAGAGTATTTTAATAGTTAAGAAAACTAATAAACTATTAATATTATAATAAGTTTTAATTACTTTATAGAAACTCTTTAATAGATATTTAGAATTTAAGATAAGAGATATAAAACTAAATATAAAATTAATAAACTCTTATAGACTAGATCTATATCTACCTTTAGTAGTAGATATCTCTAGCTTTTAGTAAAAACCAGATAGGATTAGGAGTATACTATATCTTATTATTTTAATAGACTAAAGAAAGAAATTCAGAAGGAACTTTATAAAGAAAATAGATTAATAAGTATTTATAAATATATAACTATAGCTATAAGAATTAATAATTAATAGTATTATTAGTAGACCTATAGTAAGAAGATAACTTACTATATTAATACTAGTTAACTATAATAGTAGTAATAATTTATAGTCTCTGGAATATATATAGATTCTATAGAGCTAGAAGTTATAGAAAAATATAAGTATTATAACTATAATAAGATTAGATATATTTTACTATAATATCTAAAATCTAAGAAGTAGAAAAATTAGAAACCTACTAAAGAAGATAAGAAATAGCTAGAAATAACTAGAAAAACTGAGATTAAGATACTTAGAATAGTTAGAAAAGCTATTTAGAAAGGAAACTATATAATTACTATAGTTTCTATATTTTCTAGAAAATCTATACTAAACTTCTATAAAATATTAGAAACTAGTAATAAAAAGAAAGAATAAATAATATTAGAAGAAAACTAATAATATATTATATATATTTTTTAGGAATTTAAATAAAAATATAAGGATAGAAGGAATATTATAGATTATAAACCTCTTACTAAGTATAAGTATATATTCTACTATATTAATAAACTTATTAAATAAACCTCTAAGAAATAGAACTAATATATATTTACCAGAGATAAAATTAAAGCTAAATATAATAAACTCTATATCTACTACTAATAGAAAATATAAATATAAAAACCTAAAAAGATATATAGAATAGTATTATATAGAAAAGATACTATAAATACTATCTAATACCCTAGTAATAAGTATAAAAACCTAATATATATAAATACTAGTAAGAAGTATAACTATAGATTAGAATCCTGAATAATATATTATAATATCTAGTATACTATATATTAATAAGAAAAAGTATTAAATAACTTTTTTCTATTTTCTAATAGAAGAATATCTAGAAAGTATAGTATAATTCAGATATAATAATTTACTTATTAATAATATAGAATAGGATCTTATACTATTTTTAAAGAAGATCTAAGAGAATATCCTAAGGATTATATAAAGAAAGAACTTCTAGTAGAAATATATTAAGAATAGAGATATAAGATTTATAAGAATAATAAGATTAAACTATAGTATAACTACTAATAGGTAAAAGATCAGATAATATATAAGTATAATAGCTATATTGAATAATTATTATACTCAGGACTGGCTGTAACCAGCTTAGGCGTTATAGATAGGTTCTTAGTTATTAGCTACAGGGTAGCTATAGTTGGATAGCTTGTAGTTGAAACCTAGGTTCATGATACCTTTACTTGTAGGTGAGATAATATAATTCTTAAGGCTTAACCTTCTATCTAGGTTATCTAACTAGGTTACAGCAGCTTATATAGCTGCTGGGCTGCTTATCTAAGCAGGATCCAGCCACAAGCTGGCCGACCCCTGCTGGGACCCTTCTTAGTATAATAATAATACTATAATTAGAATTATAGAAACTATTAAGAGATTAAGTAAGAAGTACTAGTATTAGTATAGAATAGTAATAATAATATAAATACTATTAAATTATATTTTAAATAGTAATAACTATAGAAAGAAGAACTTTAAAAATATTATCTAAGAGAGTAACTATCTTCTATAAATAGTAAAGATAGTAGTAAAATAGAGAAATAAAGAATAATCTTAACTAATAAAAAAAAATAGAATAAAGCTTACTCTAATAATAGAATACTTATAATAATTAAGAAATTATATAATTAGAGAATTAAGTTTATAAAATATATTTCTAGATATATAGAAAAACTAAAAAACCTTAAGGATATTCTTAAATAGATATCTAAGAATAATAAAGATTAAAAGTAACTCTAAGAATAAGTTAACTAGATAAAAAATAATCTAAACTATCTATAATAGAGCTATAATATAGTATAATATTAATAATAGATTAGAGAATTCTAAAAGCTATAGAAGTAGGAAGCTCTATATATATTCTTATAGAAGTAAAGATTAAAAGAAACTAGCTTATAGTATTTATTAACTATAGAGTATAGGAAAATTATATTTTACTAATAGTAATTAACTAACTCTACTTACTATAGAAGAAAAAGAAAGAAATCTATATAGTTATAAATATTAAAAGCTTAAAGTTTAAATATAATAATAAGATTATTAATTCTAAAACTAATTATTTTATAATTAAAATCTAAAGAAGGAAATTTAATATTACTTATAATTTAATACTATTAGAAATCTATAAAGTTATACTAGGATTATTATAGTTTTAAAATATAAACTTACTAATTAATTAGTATACTAGCTAGATAGAGTAGAGAGATACTTTTATATATTAATATTAGGATTAATAAAAATTAAAATTTTATTAGATATTAGAAAAATATATTTATTTTTTAATATCTAAAAGTACTATTATAAAAAACTATAATAACTTATAATAATAAGTAGATATAATAGTATTAGCTTTAATAGTATTATAATCTGATAATATAAGAAATCTATTATAATAAAAACTAAGATAAATAATATAAATCTTAGATTAGATATAGAAATAAAAACTATTTCTAGATATAGATTTAGTATCTATTAATTAGGAATAATTAACTAAGAAATAATAATAAAAATATAAAATTAAATATAATTAATAATAAAAAGAAATAGAAAAACTATCTCTAAAACTATTTAGTATAGAAATTTAGAAATAAAGCTAAATAAATAATTAATAAAAGATATAATAGAATAAGAAAAAGAATACCTAGTATAAGTATAAATAAGCTAAATATCTAAAATAGAAAGAATATCTTAAGGATATTCTATAGAAATATAATTATTTTAAGAAAATATTATTTATAGAAAAACTTAAAATAGAATTATTAGAATATAGCTAGTAGGATTATAAAATCTCTATTATTAAAGAAAAAGAATCTAATTTCTATAAATTATATAATCTTATAGAATCTTAATTATAAATACTCTATAAATATATTAATAATATACTAGTAAAAGACTATATATAACTATTAACTTTATTTATAGAATACTCTATAATATTTATATTAAAAAAAAATAGTAAACTCTATTTAGTTATTAATTATTAATAGCTAAATAAGATTATATAAAAAGATAGAATACCCTTACTACTAATTACTAAGCTTAGGAATTAGTTATAGAGTAAATAGTAGTTTATAATACTAGATCTAAAGGAAGTTTATAATCTAATATAAATTAAAGAAGGAGATAAATAGAAAATAGTATTTAGAATAAAGTTTAATCTCTATAAGTATTTTATTATATCCTTTAAACTAATAAATATATCTATAATATTCTAATAAATAATTAATTAAATACTCTAAAAGTATCTTAATATCTTTATAATAGTTTATCTTAATAATATTTTAATTTTCTTTAATAATTTAAAGATATATAAGGAATATATATACTAAGTTTTAGAAAAACTAGAAAAAATAAAACTTTTTATAGAACTAGAAAAGAGTTTCTTTTATATATAAGAAGTTAACTTCTTAGAATATATTATTTAATTAAATAAGATATAAATAGAGTAAGATAAGATTATTATAGTTAAGAAATAGAAAGTACTAAAAACTATTAAGAAAGTATAAGCCTTTCTTAGATTTACTAATTACTACTAATAGTTTATTAAAGATTATAGAAGAATTACTATATCTTTATATAATATTACTAAAAAAGGGATAGAGTTCTAATAGAATAATAAATAGTAATAAGTAGTTAATAAAATTAAAAACTAAATACTCTTAGAACTTATACTATAGATATTTAACTCTATAAAGAAAGTAGAACTTAAAATAAATACTTTAGATTTTATAATTAGTATATAAATTAGCTAAAGAGATAATAATAGAGTATTATACCTTATAGTATTCTTCTTAAAGAAACTATATAGTATAGAACTTAATTACTCTATCTATAATAAGAAATTTATAGTTATTATATATATATTTAAAGAATTTAAATATTATTACTTAGGAATAATATATAAAATTAAGATATATATAGACTATAAAAATATTTAGTATTTTACTATAATCTAGTAACTAAATAGAAGATAAATATATTATACTAAATATCTATTTTAATTTAATTATAAAATAATATATTAAAAAGAATTAGAAAATAGAAGAACTAATACTCTTAGCTAGAAATCTAAATATAAGAAAGTAGTTCTAAAAATAAATAGATAGCTATTCTTAACTAATAATAAAGAATACTTAGTATAGAAAACTCTAAAAGTAATACTTAAGAAAATAGTATATACTAAGATCTAGATAGAAACTATTTCTAACTTAGGAAAGCTATAGTAAAATATTAGAATAGTACTTATTAAAGAAATCTATAAGTATCTACTCTTAGAATACTAAGAAGTTAAGAAAATACTTAAAAGAATTAGATAATACTATAATTATCTAGATCTATAAAAGAATATATAGACTATAGTTTTAGAATATAATATTTATATAAGAATTAAGTCTATATAATATAAACCCTATAGAGAACTTAAACTAGTTTTAGTATTAAAATAATTCTAATAATTAGTATTCTTTAATTATATTATTAAACTATTATTATTAAAAGAACTTATAACTAGAGTAGAATATAATAGTATTCTAATAGTTATTAATAGATTTATAAAATATAGATATTTTATTCTATATAAGAAAGTAAGCTCTATAGAAGATCTTATATACTAATTTTTATAATATATAATTAGTTACTATAGATTATCTAATAAGATTATATTAGATAGAGGAATAATATTTACCTCTAAGTTTTAATAATTACTTATAGTATAAATAGATACTAAATATAAGCTTTTAATAGCTTATTATCTATAAAGTAATAGTTAAATAGAATAACTAAACTAAACTCTGAAATAATATCTATAAGTATATATTATCTATAAATAAAATAATTAGATATAACTATTATCTATAGCCCAGATTATATATAATAGTTTAATATAAGAATCTATCTAGTTTATATCTATATATATAAACTATAGTTATAAACTATAATTTTAGAATTAATCAGAATATAATAGACTAGATATACTAGCTACTATATTTATAAAAGAAATACTATACTTATTATATATAGAAATAAAAATAGAACTTAAATTTATTTAATAAAGAATAAAAAAGTATTATAATAAAAACAGATTAGAAGAACTAATTCTAAAGGAGGGAGATAAGATCTACTTACTCTATAAAAATATTATAATAATAAAACTAAGTAATAAATTAGATTATAAAAAACTCAGACTATTTAAGATTCTTAAGGAAAAATTAAATACTAACTATAAACTATTATTACCAGATATAATATATATCTACCTAGTTTTTTATATCTTATTATTTAAAAAAGTACTAAAAAATATATTAGATTAAGATTATCTAATTGAAGTCTATAAAGAAGAATTTAAGTTATAAAGAATACTAGATAAGAAGATTAAGAATAAATAAATATTTTATTTAGTAAAATAGAAAAGCTATAATAAAAATAATAATATATAGGAACTAGTTAAATATCTAAAGAAGTACTAGTATTTAATATACTAGTACTATTAGAAAAGAAAGAATTAGTAATCTTACCTTAAATAATACTACTAAAGAGATCCTCTATAGAAGGATTAAAGGTAAAACCGGAAAAGTTAACTATCTATATAGTATATAATATCTGGACTTAAAATATAAGCTTAATCTCTTAAGCCTATACCTATTCTAACTCTTCTTAATAACTTTTCTCCTCTACTTCCCTCTATTCCTCTTCTTCTAGCTCTTCTATATTATTCAGCCCTTTCTTTAATATCTTTATACCCTTCTTATAAAGCTATTTTTATATCTTCTATAAATAAGAAATTTATATAAATACTACTGCTAATTCTATCTCAGCCTTAGACTCCTTATTCTCTAAATAAGATAACTCCTTATTGATTTTTTTAACTAAAAAATAAGAATTAGAAAAACTATTAGAGATATATAGTATATAAGATACCTACTAGAAGATATCAGAGAATATATACTATTATATAAATAATCTATATAAATATATATTATATAATAATTTAAACTTAGAATAATAAAATAGCCTATATCCTTCTCTATATAGTAAGTATTATTACGCTATATAGGCTCTAATACTGCTGTAGCCCCTAACTAGAAGGCTGCAGCAGGTCTTTTGCTATAGGTAGTTAGAGTACCTTTTGGGTATAACAGTTAGTAGTAATTCTGCCTGGTTACAGGTTCGATCCCCGTACTAGCTCGTATATACAGGGCCTAGGTCAGGGCCTCTGGAGACCTGCTACAGAGCCTAGCTATAAGGCTTCGAGCCTTAGAGGCCCTATAATAGCCTAACAGACCCCTGCTACAGTAGTCCTTATCGCTGAGATATAAGACAGCTGAGCACTATAGCCCTGAGGGTAGGGCTGTCTCTCTTATTGCAGAGGGGTACTTATTATGCTATATAGGCTCTAATACTGCTATAGCCCCTAACTAGAAGGCTGTAGCAGGCCTTTTGCTATAGGTAGTTAGAGTACCTTTTAGGTATAATAAGTATAAGGAATAACCTTAAACCTATAAATAAGAATATATTCTGATTTTTAGATATACTTATATACTAAATCAGATTTCTTTTATTTTAAAATACAGCTAGATATCTTATTAGCAGAATATATAATAAAATAAATAGGGAACTAAGTATATATCAGACTAGTATAGGAAAATAACCTAGCCTTAGGGATAAGACTAACAGGGAGAGGGTATTATATTATAAATAAAGACCTCTGTTAGACTGTATAAAGTTATATATAAAGTATAGATCTACTAGGAGACTAATAACTAATAAGTATAGATCTATTACTCAGGCAGTATAACAGCTAAGTAATAGATAAATATTAACCTCAGTATATATATATATTTATTTTATTAGTTAGAATACTTCTTTAGATAGTTATTAATATAATTATCTATATATCTATTATTACTAGCTCTATAATACTTATATATTAATAGTAACTTATATTATATAGTCTAAGATAACCTGATTATACTACTCAGAATAATACTCTGATTAGTTTAACTATAACCTACCCTAGACCCTGTTCAGTATAAGTTATCTAACTGTTATAGATAATTATATTACCCTATATATAGACTTCTACCCTGGGAGTAGAGACTGCTTTAAGGACTTTTAAAAGGACCTGAAGGGTACTATCAGGCCAGATACTAAGGTATAAGACCGAGGGGATAATATAGAGATATATAAGAGCGAGCAAGAGTAAAACTAGTATATATTAGTTAGTACTTATATAAGCAGACTATATTATACTATTATATTTATTTATTCTATATATATATAGAGATATCAGAGTATTATTCCCTATATCTAAAACCTGAAGAAGAGATATTACTTAGTATATAATCTATTATAACTAACTTTATATAGCTCTCTATATACTCTACCTCTTAAGATAGAGAACTATAACTCTCTTTATCTTTATTTTATTATTATATTTATTACCTAGTTAATAATAGTCTTAAGGTCTAGTATATTATAGCTATAATAGAGGGATACTTAGTTAATCTATATAGTACTATATATACTTAAGCTGCTAGAGGAAAAGAGATATATTATCCTAACTATCTAGCTTTTAGCTATCTTTACTATAGACCTCCTTATATTACTCTCTAGAAGGACTAGAGTCTGGCGACTAGTAATACCTGCCTAGATAGCTTATTTTATATAGTATACTGCTAGTAATAGCAGCCAGGATATATAATCCTACTAATCCCTTTTTATACTATAGATAAGAGAGATATTATCTTTATATATTTATATTAACTTATTTATACCCCTTTAGATATTAGCTCTTATTAGATAGCAGCTACTAAGGGAGTATAGATATAGAAGAGGGATTATTAGCTTAGCTTACTAAAACTGATTATATATAGAAGGAACTAGCTATAGATTATATCTCAGGATCAGATTTAGTAAGCAGTCCCTCTCTCCCCTCTATTAGCTACTTCTCTACTATAATCTACTTAGCCCTCCTCCCTCTCTCTCTCTAGATACTATTATTAGCTACTTTAACTATAGTACACAGCTTAATTTCTCTACCCTCTCTATTCCTCTATATTTAACTTTATCTAAGAACTCTCTCTTAGTAAAATAGTATATCAGATATTATACTAGGATCTAAATAATAGCTATAGGTTTACTTTTACTAGATTAATATATACTAATAATTTCCTATACTATTAACTAGCTGAGCTTCTTATTCTATACTTACTAATTATTTACCTATTACTATATAAAGTAAATAGAGATAATATAAATAATCTAATCTTTAATACTCTGCTTACTTATCTTTTATTATTATTATATATATATTTCCCTTCTCTTTATTCTTAGCTCTTCTAATTTTTTTAAGATATTTAGAATTATAAGTCTGAATAGTTATTATATATTTATTAATTAACTATAGCTATTTAGATATACTTTCTTATATACTTATAATTACTGCTTATAGTAGATCTAATAGAGTTAACTATCTGAGCTCTAATTAGTAATATACTAGAAAGAATATATTCTTAGCTATTTATATATAGTAATCTTAAGTTACTAGGGATATTATAAGCAGCTAACTCGATCTCTAAGTCTCTATCTATATAAGAAGCTTAATATAGACCTTCCGAAAGCTAATAGCTTATAGTTAATATAGCTATATAGAGAAACTATTAAGGGAATACTAGCCTTATATAGTAACTAACCAGTAAAAGTCTAAGGATATCTATAGATATTAGTATAATAAATAAGCCTAGGAATAATAAGTAATTAGCTATCTTCTTCTCAGATAATATCCCTTAGGATACTAGAAATAAAACCCTAATAGTAGTAACTTATAAAGTAAATAGTATAATATAAATAAGCTTAAGAGGTACTAGTATATTTAGTATTATAATCAGGATAATAATAAGAATAACTTTGATATATTTTAGAATAATAAGTTATTTCTACTATCTTTCTTTATTAATTATAATTATAAATATATAAATAATTATAATAATCTATAGTAACTTTATTAGAATAAATTTTAAGCTTATTAGAAACTATAGTAAACTTAAAGTATAGTAACTCCTAATAGGGATATAATTACTAATATAATATATATAGAACTTAAGAGAATTTATAGTAGTCTAACTTATTAGCTATTCTTAAGAGAGAAAAGAATTAGAGCTATTAGCTCTAATATAATCTATCCCCTAAGTAGATATAAAAACTATATCTTCTATAACTATAGATAATAAAACTTAAGAGAGATAAAGAGATAGATATAAATTAAGAAGAGATTAGCTATTAAATAACTATTAGTAATCTAATATTAAGAAATATAGTTTATAATTTTAAAGAATATTATAAGCTATAAGTAAATAATAGTTAAAAGTATATATAAAGATAGATTAGAGTTAGTATAGAAATATAATAAAGAGAGAATCTAATCTTACTTATATTTATAATTAAGTCTACTCTAGGAGTTAACTCTACTATAATAAATAGTATATAATTAATAAGCTAAGTAAACTAATATAATAATAGCTATATATCTCTACTCTATTATACTTACTAATCTTAGGGGTATAGGAGTAGTATAAGTAACTATAATAAACTATTATAGTTTCCTAGGGGCTAGTTATATATACTTAAGCCCTTTAAATATTAAGAGAGCCCAGGAGATCTTATAAGATAATTCTATATTTAGTTTTAAGAGAAAATAATATAATAGAAACTAATAGCCCTCAGAATATTATCTTATTTTAATAGTATTTAAATATAGTAAGAACTAATAAATACTTCTCTAGTTTTTATTTTATTATCTCTTATTAATTCTATCTTATATACTATCCTAATATTACCTTCTTAGTTTTCTTTTCCTTAAGGAGATTATATACTTACTATCTATAGTACTTTACTATATTAACTAGGGAATTCTAATATTACTAAAGATATATTATAATCTCTATTAAGCTAAACTCTAACTCTAGTACTTTTATAATAAATACCTCTATCTATTCTTTAATTATTTTATTATAATCTCTCTATTTCTTAGCTATTTTATTATAATTTTCTTATTAACTAAAGTCTCTATAATAATATTTAGATTCTTTAAATATAAAGCAGTAGATATTTTTAGCTATATTTCTATTAGTAAGCTAGAATATAATCTTTAAATTAACTTAGCTAGACTGAATAAAGGTATTATCTAGTTTTTTAGAGTAATTAGTTATTATAATTAAAACTCTATTCTCCTAGGAAGAAATACTATCTAGAATATTTAGAAGATCTAAAAGAATTATATCTTTCTTCTATAATCTTTTCTCTTAATTACTCTTTAGACCCTTAGAATTAAAGCTTCTAGAGTATATAGCTCCTATAGTATTAATATCCTTAAATAAGATAATATATTTCTTTAGAAGTAAATAAAATAGAGTCTTTAGCTTCTAATTATTAATACTATATATATTAATTATATAAATATCTATATTTATTTTACTAGTAATAGATAAGCTAGAACTTATCTTTTCTATTTTAAAAGAGCTATATAATAGATATTCTTATTTATATAGGATTAAATAAGTAAAATACTAGTATTTTATTTTTAAATTAAGAAATCCTTTTAAATTATAAATAAAAAGCTCTTTTTATTATTTATAGAGAATAATAATTAAAAGAGATTAAGTAGTTACTACTTTATTCTTAATCTAGCTATTATTATTATTCTTATAAATAGTTATTTAGATTTCTAAGTTTATAAGATATTTAAATTAATATTCTTCTATAAGATATTTTAGGATTATAAGAGATTATTCTATATAAGTAATAGAGATTAGCTTTTACTTATAAAAGCTATTAGTTATCTAGATAGTCTAATAAAGAATTAAACTCTTTCTATACTAGAAGAAAAAAAATCCTTCCTAAGAAGTATACTAGAGGGATTTCTTATTATAAGTATTATAGTATAGATAATCCTTCTGCTTTATTATTTTAATTATAATAGAATAAGTAGTTTTATTTAATCTATAAGATATAATCTATACTTTTATTATATTATAAATTTTATCTAAATATAGAATATAGATTATAAATACTTAATAAGATTAATCTAGAATCTATATTTATAATTTTAACTACTTACTATAATAGTCTATAAGCTAATCTCTTAATTAAGATAAATATAGCTTTAAGAGTATAATTAAACTAAAGAGATATATTAGCTAAGTATAAATAGTTATATTCCTATTAAAGACTTAATTAGTAATAATAGTAATATTTAAGAGCCTAGGAATAAAGAGATTTAGTATAGATATTAGTTAGAATAGTATCTCTTGGATAAGAGATAGGCTGATATTGCTGAGGAGTATTATAATTATATAATAGAGGCTATACTAATAAGAGAAAGGAGATAATAGCTATATAGATTAAATATAAAGAAACTAAAGTAGACCTTATAAAGCTTTAGTTTATAATTTAAATTCTTAGAAGGATAGAGCTATATCAGAATAAATATAATCTCTTTCCGAGGAGATTCTGCTTTCTTATAGTTCTCTTACTTATATATTATATCTAATTAGGGAGTACTATATCTCTATTATAACCTTTAGCTATTAGATTTAATCTAATAAGTACTATATTAGCTAATTAAATCAGAAGGTTAGTAGTTAGTTTACTAATACTATTATATAGGTTATATCTGATATAGCTAGACTATATATAGCTGATATAAGTATTTATCCTATAAACCTTTTTACCTTATTATATAAGTATAGCTAGAGTAACTTATTAGTTATATAGGGGTATTAATATATTCCCTGGTTAGAAATCTATAGAGTAAAGTTAATTTTAGATTATCTATATCCTCTAATAGTATATAAGTATTCTAGAGATCTATAATATAATACTATTAACTATAAAGGTATTAAAATTTTAAGTATTACTAGCCCCTCTTAAATATAAAAGAACTATATAGAGTTAATATAAATTAATATAAATTAATTCTTAATTATATTAGTTAATATAATATAATTTTTTAGATTAATTAATTAGACTATCTTATTATATATAAGCTTTAATAAATATTTACTAGCCTAGAAGCTCCTTAACTGTACTAATACCTTCTATAAGTAGCTGTAAACTATCTACTATAATCTCTTTATAGAATAATTATTAGTCTTTCTAGTAGGCAGGGGGTTACTATTAATCCCCCTAATTAACTATTATAGGTTAATAAGATATTAAGTAATTAAAAAATATCCTTAATAAATAGATATATATACTCCAGCAGGATAGCCCCCTGATATATAGGTAGCAGCCCCTGAATATATAGATAGCCCCTGAATTTATAGATAACTGAAATATTCCTTAGTTAGTACAGGTTATAGTAATATAATAGATACAGAGAGTATAGTTTTTATTATATATATAGGAGTAGTAGCCTGATAAATACTAATTTTTATAACTAATATATATATTAAGTATATACTAATATACAGCTATATTTTCTATATTCTTAAGTTAGTAATATAAATAGTATTAAATAGTAAAGATCTATAATAACCTATTTCTAATATTTAACTAGATATAAACTCTCTAATATATTAATACTAATACTTATAGTAACTGATATAGTAGTAAGAAGATAAAAGCTTATCTTAAAATTCTTTAGGAAATACTATTATACTCTATTTCTTTAGATTATAGCTATAGGTAGAGTATATAGTACTAGAAATACCTTAACTATTATAAAGCTTATATTTAGATATCTTCTAAGTAGTCTTATAATAAATAAAATTTAATAAGAATATAGTTAAAGATATTTACTTACTAGCTTTTATATAAGAGTAGTATTAATCTATTCCTAATAAAGCTTTATATTTTATAGATTAGATATTAATAAATACTAATCAGATTATAGTATATATATTCTATATCTAAAGCTAGTATTTCCTTTATCTTATATTAGCTATTCCTCCTATATTAAAAATATAACTATTATAAATAACTATAATGAGTATAGCTACTCTATATTATTTCTATTAATTAAACTATTAGCAGACTATTTAGCTAAGATTTAAGTAAGTATTATACTAGAAGTCTAATAAAGCTAATTAATATTAATTTAATATAGTTCTAGGAAAGCTACTATACTATATAGTTAAAGTATTATTAAATATATTTAATTAATAATTACTTAGATAACTAGTAAGATAGTAAAGTATATTATAATCCTGATCCTGGATATAGGATTTATTTATTTCCAGACTATAAGTAAACTAAGCTATTCTTAATAAACTATAAACTTTAGTATTACTATATATAATATAATTTTACCCTCTATTTATATAATCTAAGTAGTTAGTAATATATTAAATATAGATATTAGGATTAAGAAAGTATATATATTTTATTTTAAATTATTTAAATTTATAAGTAAGTTTATTTAATATTCTAAAGAAAATTATAGAGCTAAATCTAGTAGAAAAGCTATATATATAAAGAAAATATTTAATAATATCTTATACTATATTACTACTTAATTATATATTACTAAGGCTTTTTTTATAGAGAGGCTTATTTTTAACTTAATAAATAAAAGTAAAAAGAGAACTTAGAATATAGCTAGTATAGATAAGGGAGAAGAATTAAATATCTAGAAAGAAGAGGTAATTATACTAACTATAGAAGATTTATAATATAATAGGGTTATTTCTTCCCTTTAAGAAGCTAACTATTCTAATATAAAGCTAAATATAAGTATACTATATTTCTTACTAATAGATATAGACTTTCTATTAGTAGTAATTATCTCTAAAGTTATTAAACTAAATAGTAATAATAATATATTAATTACTATATTAGTATAGCTTATTTATTATAATTCTATATAGGAAGGTATTATAAGGAATTCTTATAATATCTATCTCTTATAGATAGTTAGCTCTATTCTATTTATAGATAATTTTAATTAGAAAAAGAGTAAAAATTAGAGGGTTTCTAGAAGTATAGTATAAGCTAAAATAATTTATAGTTTTATATTTATAGATAAATCCTTAATTATAAAGTTTAATTAGATCTTAGATATTTCTATATTTATAGCTAGATAAATAAGTTTAGGAGAATTTATAAGAAGAATCTTTAGTTAGATAGAAAGAGAATCTGATTTTATAAAGATAAAGATAATTATATAGCTCTTAGGGATTTTAATATAAGTTTAAGTATTTTAGATAATTCTATATTTAGATTAGCTAACTAGATTATAATATCTAGTAAGAGAAACTAATAAGTTATTAGATTAAAACTTCTTTAATTTAATAGTATAATCTATTTTTTCTAGCTTAAGTTATATTATCTTATATAAAGATCAGATACTCTCTATTATAAGTAGATTATATAAATATAAACTATACTAGATTTTAATCCTAGTATTCTTATAGAATTAATAAATAATAAGAATATATAAACTAATCTCTTTACTATCCCTTCTAAAGTATTTAATATAGCTAGATAAAGTATAATATTATAACTAATATCTAAGATTATACTTATTAAGTAAGGATTTAATAATATTTTAAATATACTAATAATTATAAAGTTATTAGATAAGTTATATTAAAAAAACTATATATACCCTTACTTTATCTCTAAGGATTTATTATTTATAGTACTTTAGGCTAAATAGTATAAAATAAGAAAAGTCTCTTCTCTCTATCTTTAAAATAATATTACTTATAGTTATATTCTTCAGATTAATAAATCTATTATTAAAAAGAGTTTATTATACTATCTTAAGAGAGAATATTATTAGCTCTATATAGGAGGAGTAGTAAATAGGAATATAAGGATAGAAGATAAGGAGAAGAATTTTTTAATATAAGTATTTCTATTAACTGGATTATATACTAATCTAATATAGTTTAAGAGAAGGAGGGCTTAGTTATTAAGAAACTAGGGGATTAGCCGGATATTATCTACTATCTTACTCTATCCTGTTTCTTTCCTATATAAAAAACTATATTCTAATATCTATTTATAAGCTATAATTATATTAGATAATTAAATACTAAGCTATTAAGCTCCTAGTAATATACTAGGCTACTATATACTAATCTTTAAGTTATATAAAGAATAGATATAATTAAATATTAAAAGACTATTTATACCCTATAATAGCTAAAATTAAAGAGGAAATAAATAGTATTAGTTTAGAAGTATAAAAAGGATATTACTATTAATAACTTACTCTAAACTCAGGGTAAAAAGTTTTAGTACTATTATCTTATTACCTTTTACTAGCTCTTAGTAAACTAAACCTGTTTTATTATTTAGATAATATTAAATATTAATTATAGTTATTCTCTTAATCTATATAGTTAAAATTCTCTTATATACTAGACTATTACTTAGTATACTAAATAACTATAATCTTACTTAATTATACTAAGATAATCTTCTATCTTTCTCTAGTAGTATATTCTTATTATTAAACTCCTATCTATTAATCTATTTATATTTATATATATCTCTCTTAGTAGGGGGATATCTATCTTCTCTATAGAGCTATAGAAATATAAACTAAATAACTATTTCTAAATAATCTTTCCTATAGTCTAAGTTATTAAAATTAATAATAATATTATTAATAGGTATATTAAGTAATATTACTTACTTTATAGATATTACTAGAGTATTATTAGTAGTAGTATTCTTATAGTTCTAAGCCTAGCTAGTAAGATATAATCTATAAGAGCTCCTATAATTTATATAAATTTATACTTTAAAAAAATAATCTTTAATAGCTATTTTCCTAAATAGCTTAAAGAGAATAATTAGAAAAAGCTTATAGAAATCTATTTAGAATAAGAATATTAGCTAAGTTTTATCTAAATAACTAATTTTAGTTAGAATAGAAATAGATAGTATTAGAGGTAATTATATAAATAATATTAAAGTATTTATCTAAGCTATAATCTAAAGATTAATTCTAAAGAGAGCTATATAAACCTACTTTATTATTAAATCCTAAATATTAATTAGTAAGCTATTAAACTAGAGAAAGCTTAACTAAAGAAATTAATTAATTAGTATATAGAGTAGAATATAAAGATTCTATATATCTAAAAGTATAAGTACTATAAATACTTCTTATATCTATATACTATATATATTATATAGAATAAATAGCTTAATAAATATACTATTAAGAAGTATAATAATTCCTTAGATATTATAGCTTAGTATAAGTAGTTTATCTAGTTAAGCTTTATTCTTATCTTAAGACTAAGACTTATTTTAGTAATAAAATAGTAGTATAGGTTTAGCTACTATAGAAAGCTAAGGTATAGATAAAAGAATCTGCTTTTTTATAATCTATAATATTAGAAGTATAAGAGCTACTATAAAGACTATATAGCTTTATTAAGTAATATTATAATAAGCTATATAATTAAATATAAACTTTATTATATTAGAGAAAGATATACTAGAAAATAAATTAAGGGTATTTTAAGTATAGAGAATAAAGTATCTATTTAATTAATATATAGTAAACTATAGTAATTTAAACTATCTATTATAACTAATAGTAGTAGTATTCTAGCTCTCTTCTAGAGAAAGAACTATAGCTTACTATCTAAGTATATTACTTAATATATTACTAAGATTAACTAGTAATAACTCTATAAGAGAGAACTAGTACCTTCCCTATATAAAGCTTAATTTTTAGTATAATTAATACTAGTACTAGATATAATTTCAGCTTAGTATATAGAGAAAATATATATCTAGATAAGGGTAAAGAGAATAAGATAATTATTTTTATTCCTAAACTATTTTATAAAGCTAAACCTAGGCTCTAGAGTAAAACTTATAACTATAAGCTAATTTATAGAGATCTGGAATATATATTTACTTTTAAAGGGAGTAAGAGAATAGCTCCTATTAATAGTTATATTCTATATAGAGTATCTAGTAATATTTAAAAATCTTAAATTTTCCTAATTAAACTCTATCTAAGAGGGAAAATAAGAATATTAGAAGATAGTATATCCTAGTTCTAGATAAAATATATATTAAGTAGATAAAAGTATCTATTAGTAATATATATACTATATAGTATAGCCTCTTTTATAATATTACTTAAATACTTTATTATTTAAATAAAGAGAATTATCTATAATATTAGGATTAAGATATTTCTAGAGTTAAAAGATAATAGGAGCTATAGAGTTTAAAATAATAAATAGGGAGTTTTTATTATAGCTAGATATAAGTTACTTAGGGTAATATTATAATAATAATATACTTATTCTAAGAATACTTCTTTCTATACTATATATATATAGTATTTATTATAGTATTTAATAATAGAGCTACTAGAGAAATTAAAGTTCTTATCTTACCTTCTATAATTAGAATATAGTTTATAAATAATATAATCTATTATATTTTAGTTAGTAGATCTATTATCTTATATAACTAAGTAGGTACTATAGATATAAACTTTAATCTTTTTATAATATCTATATATACTATATTTCTCTGAGCAGTATATATTATTATAATAACTATAAACTTTATAACTATCTTCTCTTCCTAATAAATATATAACTATTTACTAGCTAGTACTATTAGTATATTTAGTATTAAAAGTATCTCCTACTCTATAGAAGCTAACTTATAAAAGATAGAAAATATATTAGAAGAGTATATTAATATTTCTAGCTTATTTAATTTAATATTAAGTTTAAAATAGAATCTTAAGGCTATTTTATATTTTATAATAGGTTTTTCTATATATTAGTCTTATAGGTACTATAAAGATAGAGTAGATCTAGTCTTTCTAATAATATATTAGAAATACTAATATCTATATCTTATATACTACTTAATCCTAACTTACTAAGTATTATCTATCTGCTAATTACTTTTTATTTTCTTTTCCTATAGTTCTTATCTATACTAACTAAGGAATATTTTAATTATCTATAAATTCAGAAGCTATAGGCTATCTATATATTTAGAGATTATAGAAAAAAGAAAAAAGATAAAAAGTATTATATTTATATTATTAAATAGTACTTAGAAGATAATTTACTTTTTATCTTATTTACTACTATAAAGAAATATATAGTAGTATTATTTAAGATAGGAAAGCTTAGTAATATTATTAGAGCAGTATTATTATTATATATTTATTATACTTAGAAGAATAAATCTTATAAGCTAGTAGCTAAGCTAAGCTATATATACTTCTCTACTTTTTATCTAGATTATCTAATAAAGTTCTACTCTTTTTACTAGCTTCTCTTTTCCAGTCTTACTTACTTAATTCTACTTAGTAAACCTATTTAAAGATCTATTACTCTAAGTACTTAGTATTCTATCTCTAGTAGCTAAAGTATAGTCTATTAACTTAAAGCTATTTAATATTAGTAGCTAGTATCTCTTCTTTACCTTAGTTCTCCTGTTATTATTATAAACCTAACTATTATTTATATTATCTCTAGATTAGATACTTATTTAGATCTATTTAATACTAACTTTCTACCTAGGAAGAAGAAAAGATTTCTTATTATTCTTTATTCTATTTATTATCTAATTTTATACTAAATATTCTATTTTAAATATTAGAATAGAAAGTATTATATTATTTCTAGTATATATCTATATATCTCTAACTCTATATCTTCTATCTTATTTAGATAGCTATTAATTCTTATTATTTCTATATAAAGCTATAAGAGTATCTTAGTCTCTTATTTCTTTAATTATTATATATTTATCTAGTAGGGCTTAATTAATTTACTTAGAATAACTATTTACTATATTAGATAGGCTTTATTACTAGTATAGTTATACTACTATTAGCCTGATCTAAGTAAAGTAGATCTAGTATAGTAGTAATTATAATATACTTTCTACTTTAGTTACTCTCTATACTTATTTTACCCTATAGCTAATAGTAAGTTTATTATTCTAGAATAGTATTTAAATTATTCTAATTTTATTACTTTCTTTCTCTAGTTATTTAATATACTTATAGATCTATTAAATAGTAATCTAATTAGATTATTATTATAACTATATAATTACTTTAAGTAATAACTAGCTACTAGATAGTACTATAAGTTCTTAATATTATAGTCTATTAGATATATATTATAATACTATTACTAGATCTTATAAACTTAGTTAAGTATTAAAGATTTACTAAGTCTTCTTTACTAGGATAAAGTAATAGAAGGTAAATCTATCTAGAGCTATAGTATTATATAGTATTAAATTATAATATACTAAATATCTAGTACTTTATCTATATATAGGAGATAATACTATTCTATCTAAGAGCTTATTATTATAGAATATTATAAAATATTATTAGTATATAGAGTAAACTAAGTTCTATCTAAATCTATAATATTAATTATAATAGTAATATTAGGATATTTAGACTTAGTTATTATATCTTATAAATAATTTTATATCTAATATTACTAATACTATCTATTAGTATATTATATAATTATAGCTTACTTATAGTATTTTATATTCTATACCTACTTAGTAGCTAGATAAATAACCTATAGTATTTAAACTATTAGGGGAATAATTTAATTTATAAAAGCTATTATAGCTATAAGCAGGATAATATTAGTACTATAAGGGGCTACTCTTTTAAAAATTTTATTCTTACTATTATTAATATTTTTATAAGTATAAAATCCTTCTTATAGATATATATATTCTATAGTTACTACTTAAGTATATTATATAATTAGTAGTAATAGTTATAGTATATAGCTCCTAACTTAATACCTTAGCTTATTATATAACTTAATACTAAATCTATTATTATTATCTAGCTAAGGTTAGCTAGTATAATATTATTATATATAAAGCTAAGTATATATAATTTATATAGTATACTATATAGAGGCCCTAGCTACTCTCTTATTATATTAGTAATAAACTAGTAATTACTCTTAATAAAAGTAGTATCTATTTAGGCTCCTAGATTAACCTATAGCTTTAATAAGTTCTTATACTATCTATCTAAAAATAGATCTAAGCTATCTTCTTAAACCTAAGTTAAATTACTATTAATACTTCTAGATATTCTTAATAATCTTAATCTATTATTCTTAATTTAAACTTTAGAGAAAATCTATTTAGAGATTTATAATAGATAAATAGATAGAATATAGTAATTAGATAAATATTAAAAAGATTATAATATATATAGATAGGATAACTATATATTCTTAGTAGTATAGAGAGATAATTAATAAAATCTCTAGAATTAGCTTATACTATCAGGCTTTTTATATATTAGATCTATCTTACTATAGCTATTTAGAATTTCCTAAAAGCCTAAAAGTATTAGTATTAAAGAATAAAATTATTAATAAAAGCTATAAATTATAAAATATAATCTATTATCTATATAAGAATAAAGAGTAATTCTTTTATAATAATAGCCTATTAGTATCTAATTAACTTAAAGTTATATAATTACCTAAATAATATATTCTTATATAGTTTATAATAATAAATTAATATATTATATATTAACTATAGTAATTCCTAGAGTAACTCCTATATATACTCTTTATTTAGTAATTCTTTATAAGTATAAAATATTTTAATAATAATAGTTTATATCTCTTTATCTTCCTATATAGTTAATATATATACTTCTTATATAGTATTTAAAAAGTAATTAGATTTTTAATATTTCTAGAGTAATTCTTTAAATTTACTTAATAATAATTCCTTAAGAGGAGGTATATTATATTTCTCTATAAGTATATATACTTTAATATATAGTACTAAGTTAGTATTATCAGAGTTAGAAATATAAAGAAGCTAGAGAATAGATAGTTAAGTTACTTATTTAATAAATCTATTAAATCTGCTATACTAGAGGATACTTAACTTAGTAAGGAGGGAGTTACCAGAGGGAATATAGGCAGTAGACTGAATTATAGAAACCTGGATCTGGCTTTAGTATTACAGCTTAATATATTTTCCTATAGTAGATAATAAATAATATTAGCTAGTTTCTTAGTAGAGAAAGGGAAAATAGCTAGACTATATTGCTGAATAATACAGTATATAGCTTTCTTCTTATATAAGAGGATGTTTTTATATATACTAAAAACTTATCTATATAAAGGTAAGCAGTATATAGATATATAATCTGCTATAGGGTATTATATAAGATAGGGAGAGTATAAATATTAATAGTAAGTTAGAGGAAAATTACTCAGGTAACTACTTAAAAAAGTATTTTCTTTGTAGAGTACTAGCGGGTAAAAATAAAAGGTAATAAGAAGAGTAGGTATAATTTTAAAGTTAGGTACTAATATAACTCTGTATTTCCAGTAGCTATATACCCTATAGTACTATTTGGTTATCTGTTAACTACTGAGTAGTAACTCTTAGCTAATTATCGAAGGCTTAAAGTCCTCTGAAGTTTATCTCTTATTAGCCTGTTAATTACTTATATAATCTTCTTACTAAAAGCTCTATCTACTATATATTACTTCTACCTCCGTCTAATATCTGTTCCTATTATTAAATACCTATTCTATATTTCAGATAATATATAAAGACAGGGTATCTCCTATATATATAATATACTAGACTAGCTGATATAATAGACCAGCTTAACTAAGAAGGTTAGTTATATCTATTTATTACTTTATAGTAAGATCAGCTTAAGTTAGTAAGAATATTACTTTTATATACTAGGATTATTTAAGATTATAGTTCTTAGGATAAGTAATAAGAATCTCTTTATATAACTATTTACCTTAGCGATCTAGAAATATATAATTTACTACTCTCTATTAGTAGAGTTAATTTATACTTAGTTTTAATATATAATACTTAAGGGTAAAAAACTTTCTTAGGTAAAACTACTAATAATAAGAGATCTTTATATTAATCTATAGTTCTATAAAAGTAATATAGTAAGGAAATATACTATATATTAGTTATTATTTTTAGCCTAATATCTATATATAATACTATTATATAAAATATATAGATTACAGGCTATCTTAATAACTAGAATTTAGTATTATAAATATACTATCTACTTTAATAAATATTTAATAGGGGTTAAATTTATTCTCTAGGTAAAACCCCTATCCTACCCGGACTATAATATTTAATAGGCTTTAGATAATTTATTATATAAAACTTATTCTATAGTCTAACCCTATCTAGACTTCCTCCCAGTCTGTTTATTACTTTTCAGCTTTATATAGTAATAAACCTAAAGGCTTTCCTGAGATTATTATTATAGAAATTTATTACTGAATTTTTTATAGATTTCTAGCTAATAAAACTACTACTCTTTTTTTAATTTAATAATAAGATTATCCTCCTTATAAGTAAAACTATAACTAGTTAGGCTTTACTATATTTAGTATAATCTCTTTACTACTTAAGTTTAGAATTTATTATTACTATATAAGCTTAGTATATAGCTACTAATATATAAATCCTAGCTAAACTCTAGTTAAAAGATTATTTTACTATTTATAGCTAAGTATTTAAGTATAGCTTCTTATAAAGATTATTCCTTATATCTTATAGCTAGTATTTCCTTATTAGCTATAGTAAATAAGCTCTATAATAATACTAAACTTATACTATAAACTAGTATATATAGTCCTAATAGATTAACTATTTATATAGGGTTAGTAAGATATTTACTATAATAATATAGTCTGAAACTAGATTAAGATCTATCTAATTTCTAATATTTATATAGAAAGAGAGGATTAGATCTATTTACTTTATTATTAATAGAATTATTACTTACTTATTCCTATTTACTATAGTAAGAAGAGGGGTAATAATCCTTATTATTATATATAGTAGTATTAGAACTAGAGTTTAAGCTAATATTAGAATCAGAATTATAGTAGGAGGCTAGATCTTACTTAGGGATAAAGTAGTCTTTATATATTCTCTTATAGTAAAACTACCTAGTTAGAAGCTAACTAATATTATTATTAATAGTATCCTCTGTATTACTATATACTTTCTCTTTTTTATAGATATCTAATAATAGTAAAGTAAATAGTATAAGATTATCCTCTCTATACTACTATATAGTACTATTAGAGTTAGAGCTAGACTAAGAATTAGAGTAATACTTTAAATAGCTTTTTAATATACTCTATAAATTATCTTATATCTATTCTATCCTGTTCTAAGGTAGAATAGCTATAGTATTAAAAGCCTTATAGCTCTTAGAACAGAATATCTCTAGTATCTTCAGAAGGTAGCCTAGTATAATAGTATTATCTTTAGTAACTAGCCTAGTATAGCTAGAGCTATCTAATAAATAGCTAAGTATATTACTACTAGCTTATATACTTATTAGTATATAGGAAAGTAAGATATCTAGATCTATTATAGCTTTCTAGTTTAACTGAATTATATCTGGATTAAATAGCTATAGCTAGTTAGTATTATTAGGAGATCCTATATAGGATAATTAGCTATATTTAAATACTTTTATAAAGGTATACCTTAATAATACTTACTTATAGATAATAGAATAGATAAGCTCTTCTTAATAGATATAAATATTATATTAATTAATAGAAGAGTATTATCTAATCTTAAGTTATCTATATCCTAAGAGCTATTATAAGTTACTTCTTTATCTATATTAAATATACTCTTATTATTAAATAAAATATAGATTAGTTTATAAGATATTTAATTATAGGAAGCTAATATAGAAGGTAAGGGAAAGAAGAGTTCTAGGGAGGAGCTGGATTTCTACTATTTTATATAATTAGTATACTCTAAACCAGGAATAGCTAGAGAAGTCTAGATAATTATATTATTAAGATTTATAAAGAGTTCTATTATATAAGGAGGATAGTTTTATTAGTATTACCCTTAGAACTTCTATTTACTAAGAGTATTAGATATCTTATATAAATAAAAAATACTCAGATTACCTTCTAATTATATACCTCCCCCCCCTACTCTTCCCTTATCTCTATTCTTATCTTTATATAAATATACTCTTAGACTTTTATAATAATTTATATCTAAGATAGATATACTCTACTATACCTATTAACTATAAAGTTACTTAGCTATATCCTATATAGAGTAGTAAAGGATCTTAACCTTAGTACTATCTACTATAACTAACCTAATATAAACTTACTAACCCTTTCCCTCTTAGGTACTAACTCTTATCTCTAATATATACTACCTTATACCTATACTAATAAGCAGATAGCTAATTATATAGAGCTAGTTTAAGGCTTATTACCCTTCTCTTATATTAGTTTATTCTATATTTTAGCTAATAAGTAGCTACCTGATAATATAGAATAACTCAGCTTAATAGGGGAAATATAAGCTTAGTACTATATTTATTTAACTGAGTCTACTTTATACTAACTAATTATACTAGCCTCTTATATTATTATAACTACTAAGTTATTATAAGAGGTATAGAAGTAGTTAAGCCTAGAAAGAGTAGGTAGTAATTAAGGGAGGATTTCTTAGTAGTTAGTATATTTACTGCCCCTGAGCAGGGAGATAGTGACCAGCTGCCTCTCTGCAAGCTAATCAGTAGCTCCTTATCCTAGATACCCCCCTGGAATAACTATAATCAGTATTTAATAATTAACCCGAGATAGTACTATACTCTATTATACTATTAGAGCTATTAGTAAGTATTATAGTATTTCTACTACTAGCTGGGTCAGGGGATAAGACTGCTAGCTATAGAGAGCTAACCAGGACTCCTTACCTCTTTTAAATTAGCTGCTCTTATCTTATAGCAGAATAGCAGCTAACTATATAGTAGTAATATATCAGCTAGTATAATATAGAAGCTAAGGCCCTATACTATACCAGAAGAGACTATTCTTATAATACTCTTATAACTTTACTACTACTAATACCCTAGTAGCTATTAAGTAAAATAATAACTTAGACTATATCTACTCTGTTATTATATATCAGGGGCTAGAATAAGCTACTATAGTATTTCTACTATTAGCTAGTTATTTATCAGAGGCCTTATAGGAAGAAATACTATAGTAAGATATATTACTTACTTAAAAGCTTTATTATACTATAAAACAGATACTTAGAGATATACTATTAGAATATTAGGTATTATAAGTACCCTATAATAATAGAAGAGAGATAGAAACTATAAAGAAGATAGAAAAAGACTGATATAGTTTAAAAGAAAAAAAAAAACTATAAGTTTTAATCTCCTCTTTAAGTATCTTATTCTACTTTATATAGTCTACTATAGAGTATAATAACTACCTCCTCTAGATACTAAGGGGGAGAGGTATAGCTATTCTAATAGATTAGTAGCTAAAGTATTATTAAGTCAGAAGAAGGGAAATAATAGGAGAGGTAGAGGTAATATAAGATAAGAGTAGAGCAGTAGGAGAGAAAAATATTAAAGATATATCTATATAGTATTAAGGGTAGGAGTTATCTTATATAGGAGGAGGTATATAATTATACTGATATAGGTATAGTAGTATATATATCTTACCTATTTAGAGGAGGCTATTAAACTGAAGAGAGAAGCAGTATATCTATAATTACTATAAATAAAAATATATTCTAAGATTAAATAATATATAACTAGATTATAAAATTTTTTTAAAAGTATAATTAATAGTTTATATTTAAATCTTTAATACTATAAAATAAAGTTAAAATTAAATATTTTTAATCTAAATATAGATATTAATATTTTAAAAACTCTAATAATAAAAGCTATTTATATAGCTAGATATATAAATAATCTAGCTATAGTTATAATTCCTAAAAGAGAAAACTTATAATCTAATAATAATAATTATTTTTTCTTTCTATTTTAATACTTATTTTAATTAATTAATTAATTATATTATTAATACTAAATATCTATAATATATTATCTTCTATAATTATTTTTACTTATAGAGCTTTAATTACTATATATAATATAAACCTTAATAAAATAATAAAGATTATAAAAGATAATAGTATATAGCTCTTAATTAAATATATTTAATATATATTTCTCTAAATAATTAAGAACTTATTTATAGTAATAAAATTACTAATAATACTCTAGATCTAATAGCTATACTTACTAGATTTATTTTTATATTATATAGCCTATAGCTACTATATACTATTAATATTTAATTTACTACTAATTAATATTAGAAATTCTATAAAAGCTAGTTTAGCTTTAAAGATAAAAATAAGATTTAATTATATAATAACTATAGCTATAATATAATATATCTAGAAGGATTATTTTTACTAAAAGAGATTAATTAGTTAGATTAGAAGATTATAATCTAATTAGATTTAATTATTAAAGTTCTAATCTATTAGCTTAAGTAATTCTAACTAGTAAGATTAATTATAAATCTATTAATTTAATAATTAATCTAATATTAAAAGATTAATATAGAGCTAATATCTTAAAGAGTATTCTAATTCTATTAAATATATAGCTTAAAGAAAGAGAATAATTTTAATTATTTAAATATAAATATCTCTAGTTATTACTAGCTAAAGGGATATTAAAATAACCTTATAAGCCTAAGACTAGGCTATTTATATAAGAATATAATTAAGAGATTCTTAAGAATATAAAAGCTATAGACCCCCTCTATAATTACTAGTTAGAAATAATAGTCTTAATTTATCTCTTTTACCTATAAATCTAAAAGCTGTTAGTAGTAATACTAACAAAGGCAAATTATATTAAGAGCAGTTTGAGATATATATATTTCGTTTATAATATACTAAGAAAAATATATATCAAGTAATACTGAGTATAAATATACCAATATCTCAAAGTACCTAATGCAGTGTAGACTATCATATGAATACGCCACTGTTCGTTGCTGTGAATTGCAGCACCTAAAGGAAAATCCCTTGCAAAAGTCCTCTACAGCCGTCCTGAAAAGATTCCCCATAAATGCTCATTCCATTCGCTCCAACATCCCTAGTCCATAGTAACCTCAAAAGAGGCAACAAGGCGGATATTCCAAGCGCGAATATGGCCATTCAATTGGCTCAGCCCTAGTAGTCACGTCAGTGTGTTTGTTCTTGATATTTGGATGAGGTTGATGGAGGTACCCTATTATTTTTCTTGCAGCCAACCTTTGAACACTGAGTCTTGAGATCGTCGTCTGTGCACAAATATGTGCCTCTGGAGTCACACCTGCAACCGTCCTCCTTCGACCCATTCGTACATTTCGCATCGGGAGTCAGACCACCCGTCCAGCCATAAACGTAAGTAGGGGCCCTCGTTTGGGGGCCTCTCTTCGCGAACCCTGGAAAGAATCTATTATGTTAAGATTAAGCAGTACTAGAGCTTACTATGAAATCTTTACCTAAAAGAAGGCAGTATACTAGCGTATATTAAATAACCTACTACCTTTCTACAGGGTAGCGCTAGTACTATAGCTAATTTGCAATACTAATACTACGAATTACAGAGAATATCCGATTCGAACGGATACAGTTTCTTACACCTAATAAAACTCAAACTTACTACCTTAAACTACTCAGCTAATTCTCTTTTATATATTACTTTATAGTAAAACTACTATTACTACCCTTACCTGAATATTTTATAGCTAATAACCAGTATATAATTCCTCAGTGAATTAAATACTGATTTTATTCTTATTAAAAATATACTTTACTATTAAGTTAAGGAATCGATTATAAAAATAGAAATTTTTATATTGATAAGAAAAGCTTTAACTTTAGTTTCACTAACTACGTTAAAATGGCTTGGCTCGAACGACAACCTCCTTCTTTGGAGCTTTACCACGGCCTTTCGCAGCAGGCTTCTTGCCCTTGGCAACGCCTCGCACAGGAGGCTTCTGGGACCTAGCATCAAGGTGGCCCG
Organism: Clonostachys rhizophaga; assembly: GCA_902077795.2. NCBI lineage: Eukaryota > Fungi > Ascomycota > Sordariomycetes > Hypocreales > Bionectriaceae > Clonostachys > Clonostachys rhizophaga. Next base: position 50,006 of record CABFNQ020000649.1, read on the forward strand.
TGCCAGAGTAACCCGCCTCTTCCCTCAGGACGAGATTGCCTACCGAATCCAGGTCATCCTGCCTCATGTACTGGTAGGCAGCGACGCCTCCAGAAAGGAAGAGGAAAACAGCAAGAGGGGAGGAAAGCTTCATAATGAGGACGAAGATATTTTGTTGATGAATATAAAGAAGTACTGTTGTAGGATATTGATTGAGAAATGTCTGAGTTGAATTGCGATGAGTTGAATTGTGAAGAGTAGCACTTGGTTTATATAGATTTTGGGTTGCACAATGGAACGGAGTGTTCCTGAGACAGTTAGTTAGAATCAGGTGGCAAGTCTACAGTAACGTATCTAATTACTCTCTTGTTGGCTAGTGCACCAATTTTCAGCTCCTACTTCTTCATTTCGCAGCATCTTACCAATGATAGAGGCAAGAGGTATGAATATAATAGGTTCTGTCACGAAAGGCAAGGGCATGCTGTATATGAGGCGCTGTATTGGGTTAAGATGGGCCGTTGGTGTTGGTCCTTTTGCCATGATTTCGACCATTTCAGCCATAGTTCATGGTTTAGTCTTGTGTTGATAAGCTGGAGGAGGGAGAACAACAAATAGAACTATGACTGTATTCGCAACATGGACAATTTATGGATTGATTCACATAGATAATCATCTAAGTCGTCAAGATCTGGCCATATTCCTTTTTTAAACGATAGAGCACCTCTAGAACATGTTGATACTTGCCGTTCTATTGCTCTGTGTGGCGCCACTGGGTTGAGGCTGGGATCCTTGATTTAGGAACATCAAGAATGCGCTCCGTGCCTTATAGTATAGAACCGGGGGTCAGCGGCTAACTTGTTGCGGGTCGGGCGTCGAAATATTAGATGCCATATTACCGCTGCAAGTGGTAAGATGTTACGATGGTGTGGAATGGTTTCATCTTGCATAGCCTCACAAGACCCGCTGATAGCTACCTGCAGGTATATTCCGGCAATACCCTAATAGCTAGGGTTTTGCTTTCATTTTGCCCCTAAATTATGCTCCTCGAGAGGATCTAATTGCATAAGCTGCACGACCAACAATGATAACCTGAAACTGGTATTATAAGTCAGCCCACTGATCCGGGAATATAAGCCGAGAGGAGACATGGTTTTCCTCAATGGGGCAAGAAGCAACGAACCAATACATAGTCATCGTATTCTGCTGAAGGGTGGGTCGGATCTTGCAGCCTAGAGTTATTTGTATAAATTCTCAACTTGACTTTTTCAGGGCTCGTTTTTTTCTCTTTTTATTATCTTCTTTCTAGATCAGTTTTATACCCCCGATCTCTCGATTATCAGTTTCTACTATACCTAATCTTCGAATTCTTTTCCTTTCCAGCTCTAGTAGCTACTGCCCCAGCTCTATATAATATATTACTCTTATATTACCTCTAGCCCTTGTTTCAGGTCTTTCTCCCCCTCCTTCTATATATATCCAGATCCTTACCTATTCCCTTGCATCTTCTGACTTAGCTGCAGTTTACTATATTCTACTATGGCAACCCTTGGCTTCCATGATCCAGGATGGAACGGCGAGCTTAGAACTCCTGTGGTTGATGGAAAATATATTCACCCAAAGTCAGGCGAGCTCCGGAATATCAAAGATGATAATAGCCCGGGGTATTATAGTAGGCCTCCTGCTGTCGATATTATAATTCAGAATATCGCTACAAATGGAACTTTTCGTAAGGTACAAGCATTTCCTATGGAGGCTCTTTTATCAGTTATAATAGGTGTTATTCGGAAGAGGAATTTGAGTCTCGACTCAATTATAGCAACATCGTATACGATCCGGGTAATTCTAAGCCATGAGATAACCGACGAGCAGTATAACGAGGTTGCAATGAGAATGATATATAGTATTGCGGATAAGAAGGAATAAAGTTGAAAGATAGTATGTAGATAGTTCTAGTGCCAGTATTCTGATAAAGATAAATATATAAATCAACGCCTGTTGCAGCTTGTTATCGGCAAGCTCAGTGAGGCCTCCGGAGGAGTGAGTTGATGACTATGTAATTGTAATCGGCATTGAGTCAAGCTGTTGGAGCCAAGCGGGCGATAGGAAGCTATCGTCAACTACCGAGATAATCCATGAACATTGAAGCCCGCAGCCCAGCCTGTTCGAACGCACATACAATTTACTAGCAACTAACATCAGGAATTCCGTGGAAGCCGGCCCGGCTTCGAAGGCGAGAGTAAGGTTCAATCACACGATACCCGCGGCTACAATACAACAGACCGAGAAGGATCAGTTTCACCGAGAGGAGTCAGTTGGCTAGGTTGGAAGGTTACGACCTAACTGGACCCGATCGTCAGAGCCCTGACCTATCAGCTCGAGTAACCCTAGCCGGTAGGATTGATCACGAACCTACTGACCCGACGATCAACCTAATACCGAGAGAACAGCGCAGGGCCGATGCCTCGAAGAGCGTTCTGATCCTATTGAACACACGGCTCGAAGGAAGAGGATGACCTCGGTCATCCGGATATAAATATCCCTAGTTATTACTAGCCAAAGGGATATCGGAATAACCTTACGAGCCCGAGACCGGGCTGCTCGCATAAGAATACGATCGAGGGATTCTCAGGGATATAAGGGCCGCGGATCCCTTCTGTAATTACTAGTTAGAAGCAACAGTCTCAATTTATCCCTTTTACCTGTGAATCTGGAAGCTGTTGGTAGCAACACCAACACAAGCCTTTATCGCATAATAATCGACGGTTACACTTATTAAAAGAGTAATATCGCGCGTAGACAGCACTTCAATCCCTTATATTTATTAATCGAAGTAGAATACTGGGGGATGTTAGCTTGAACAGAAATAAAGAGGTTTTTTTTTCTTAACCGCTAAACCGCGTCGGTCAGGAACGGTCAAATGCTGGCCAAGTGCTCATCGATGATCGGCTCAAACGGCGACCAGAATACATACACAGGTGATCTAGCGGCGATAGCGACGGCGCTACGAGGCCTGCCGGACGGACTGCGACGCCGAGACATCACGATCTTGACGAGTAGCCGGTCGGCACTGCAAGTGATTGCACAGCCGCGACAGCAGTCAGGACGGTGCACGGTGCAAGAAATTTACAGACATGCTGAGCGACTTGAGGGACAGGGCAGCTTGTCAAATCTTCATTCCTCGTCTTCATACCTCGTCTTCATTCCTCGTCTTCATTCCTAGTATCTGGTGCATTCAGTTTCAGAGCCAGGAGGTCAGGCCAATTCCTCAGATGGTGAACCTTTCGCCCTAGTCTCATGATGCATCGCTCTAGTTGGCCACTCCCGTGAAAAGACTGGAACGAAGAAACATTCTCATAGGCACAGTAATTTCTTTGCAAGTTCCGTCGCAAATATGTGGCAAGGTGAGTGCTGTTCCTTGCAAAGCGCCAGATTGGAAGCCACAACCTGCCTCGGCCCAGTGTTGAAATTTACGTATGTGGAACACCTCTTTTACAGCAGAAGGGTAACCACTGCTAACACTATCTACCCTCAGCGTGCCCCGGCCTCTCGGGCACATGTCAGGGAACGAGAAAAACCATGTGTCGAAAGTGTCGAACTATAACGATTGGGGATAGGTCTTAGCTGGTATCATCATCTCATTAAAAAGAAATGAATATCTCTTCGAAAGAAGCTTATCAAATGCATATAAAGAGTTAATAACACAAGAAAAAGCCAGGACGCAACCCTGAGAAGAAGGCAACCTGGCTTGTTCAGCAGAGACGGCCTCTCAGCCGAGAGGATGGTAGACTTGCTGGAAAGTCGGTGTCATGGTTCTGCCGAGCCTGCAGCACATGATCCGAGAAGTGTTCATGTTCCTGTAAAGGGCCAGATCGGCCTTAAAATGCTGGCGCGCTTTCATTAGCTTACTAGCTCCCCATAGCTGCGGCCAGGAATGAATGAATGAATGAAGTTTATTACGCCCGGGAGGATTTACCTTATAGGGCCAAGTATGTTTAGCTACATATACTTCGACAGTCTTATCCATATCTCCCAGAAGCCCTATATTCTTTATCCGTTACTTCTTACCTTACTTAACTCTGTAACAGGCTACCTTAAAGCCCTAATTCTCCAATTATTTAGTATCCTATCTACAGCAGCTGAAGCCTGGTCTACTAGCTTAAGGCTATAGTTATTTAGTAGTAGTAGTTTTTACTTATTACTATATACTGTTAGTTAGTTTATTATTCTATATAGTAAGTATCTAGTCTTTTTATCTCTATTATAAACCGAATTACTACCTATACTATCTGTAGATTAGGGGTCTATTTTAGCTTATCTGATACTACTTTTCCTCCTATAAAGTATAAGAGATTATCTATCTTAGCTTATACTATATATAGTAGGAATAGAGGCAGTAGAGGTTGAGGAGTATAGAATTATAGAGAGTAAGATAAGTTATATAGAGGATATAGTAGATATAAAAAAGGGGGTTATAGAGTACTTACTAGTAGTAGATAATAAAATATTTAGATCTTTCTATAAGAGAGTATTTTATTTTACTATTATAGTATAACTAATTATATTTTTCTTATAGTAACTCTTCTACTTAAAATCTCTAGATAGTAAAAGCTGAAGATATACTATATCTAGTAATAAAGAATAAGCTTAATCTTAGTACTCTGAAGCTAGCTAAAAGATACTCCTACCGCCTGGGATATAGTACTATAGGTAGTAAGATTAAGCTAATAGTAAGTTATTTTTTTTTTTTTTTTTTTATTAGTTTTACTATAAATAAGGGTATATCCTAAGATCAGGTAATATATAACTAGATTATATAATTTTTTTAAGAATATAATTAGTAGTCTATACCTAAACCTTTAATACTATAAGATAAAGTTAAAATTAAATACTTTCAGCCTAAGTATAGGTATTAATACCTTAAAAACTCTAATAATAGGAGCTATTTATACAGCCAGATATATAAATAGCCCGGCTATAGCTATAGCCCCTAAGGGGGGAAGCTTATTATCTAATAATAATAACTATCTTTCCTTTCTAACTTAAAGCTTATCTTAATCCGGATTAATTAATTATATTATTAATTAATTACTTAATTAATTAATTACTTAATTAATTAATTACTTAATTAATTAATTACCAGATAATTCAAATAGCTATAATATCTGATATAAATATTCTAATCTCTTAGGGTCTAGTTAATACTTCTAATAAGGCCCTTAAAGTAATAATAACTATTATCTAAGATAATCTAATATAGCTATTTACTAACTATATTTATAATATACCCTTATAATCAGTTAAGGGCCTACTTATAGTAATAAAGCTACTATTAACTATATAAATCCAGTAGCTATATCTACTCAGTTTATTACTTTATTATACAGCCTGCTGCTTACAGCTGCTATAGCTACTGCAGATACTTACAGAGAATTAAGATCAGCTTAAGTAAATACTATATCTTAAGAACAGCTACTCTCTTATATAGATCTATTACAGCCTGATATATAACTTATAGTTTTAGTATATTATATACTATATTAAGTTAATAAGAGTAAAAGTAGCTCTTAAGAATTAGTTTATTAATTAAGCTTTTTATATTTCAGAATAGTTTAGATCAGAGTATTAGTTAGATCAGGTTAAGCTTAGTATTAGTATATTAGAGTTTATTTTAGTTTAATCTAAATTATATTTATTTAGGAATAAGAGAAAAGTTAGTTACTTAAGATTATTAGTTAAGTTTATATCTATAAGTATAGTATATATTTACTACTATAGAAAATTTTTATTAAATAATATAGATTTAATATTAATCTGATATTTATTTATATATACTTAGTTATACTATATAATAAATAGTAAGTTATATTAAATTATTACTTATATCTGCTCTATCCTTAGGTAGTACTAGCAGTTAGAGGCTGGTTTATTATAAATATAGCTTCTTTCTTAAGGTAGAAGTATATTAAGTTTAAAGGAGAAATATATAGTAATTTATATAATTATTTCCTTTAGAAATATTAGGGTTATATAATTTAGATAAATATAATAATATAATTTTACTAATCTAATATATAAAATCTAATAATATCTATAGCTATAAAGTATAATTTAAAGAACTAGAGCTAAAGATATTAAACTATAAACTAGAACTATAATTAGTATTAGATAATATTATATATTTCTAGATTAGGGATTCTACTAGATCTTTTATAGCTTAGTAGTAGTTTATCTAGAACTAAAACAGTAAGCTGTTATATCTATATAATATTTTAAGCTTTTTAATAGTTTAAAAAAAAATAAGACCTATAGATACTATTTACTTTTAACTAGATATATAGAGAGTTAAAGTTTTATTCTAAATAGTATTAATTAATCTAAAATTAGATTCCTAGTTTAGCTTTAAGATTTAAACTCTAAACTAGCTTATTTTAAATACTAGAACTAAGTAATAATTACTTATAAAATACTAATTCCCTAGATTTTCCTTTACTTAGTATAATAGTTAGATAACTTATACTAAACAGGGTCTAGGGTAGATCAGGATTAAACTAATTAGAATATTATTCTAAATAGTATAATTAGATTATCTTAGACTATATAATATAAATTACTATTAATATATAAATATTATAAAGCTAGTAATAATAGATATATAAATAATATTATTAATAACTATCTAAAAGAGTATTTTATTTAATAAAGTAAAGATATATATATACTAGAGTATTTACTAGTAAGTTTATAAAAGTCTTTACTTAGAACTTTATTTTACTAAAGTAAAATCAGCTATTATTAGTTATTAAAGTAGATCTACTAATCTACTTTATATATAACTTTCTATAGTTTAATAGAGGTTTTTATTTATAATATAATACTCTCTCCCTATTAATCTTATCTTTAAAGCCTTAGTTATTATTTTATATAGATTTAGTATATACTTAGCTCTATATTTATCTTATTATATATTAAGCTAATAAAATATCTAGCTATATCTCTAAATAAAAGAAATCTGAATTAGTATATAATTATACTTAAAAGTTAAAGTATATTTTTATCTATAAGTTTAAAGTATTTCTATATTTATATTATATTAAAAGAAAGATAGTATATTTTATTATTCTAAATATTAGTTATTATATAACTTATTACTATTTAAATTACTCTTATAACTATTCTTAATTATTTATATTATTAAGTAAATATTCTTATACTATAACTAGTAGATTATTTTTAATATATTATAATTAAGAGAATTAATAAGAAGATTTCTTATTTTAAGAATAAGAAGGTTTAGATAGAGATAGTTTTAGCTAAAGTATTTATATAAATTTTATATTTATAAAAAATATAGAAATAGCTTTATAAGAAAGATATAGAGATATTATAAAAGGGTTTGAATAATATAGAAATATTAGAAAAAGAGAAATAAAAGGAAATAGAAGAGAAAAGTTATTAGTAAGAGTTAGAAAGAATTTAAACTAAGATAAGATTATTAATCTTTTCTTTTCTTCTAGTAGTATTAATATATTAAATATTAATACTTTTTTAAATATTTAACTAATTTCTATATATTATTATTTTTATTATAATCTTTCTATTTTACTAAATAGAATATTTATCTATTTCTAACTTTTTTTCCTAAGATTTTTTCTAATTTAAATTTTTTCTTATAAACTTTAATTAAATAGTTTTAATTTAATATATTTTCTAATACTTTTTTAAATAATAAAATATAAAAAACTAGATAAATATATATTATATCTAGTAGTAAAAGTTTATAATTAGTATTTAATTTTTTCTTAAGAATTTTAAATAGTTTAAGTTTTTTATAATTTAATTTATTATTTAGTTTTATTATTATAATATTTTTATAAAGTAGATAAATTTTATTTTCTTTCTTTAGAATTATTTTTTTTAATTTATTTTTATTATAATATTTTTTTATTCTTTTTTAAATAAATTTAAATTCTATTTTTATTTCTATATATAATAAGTATAATATTTCTTTTATAAATATAATAGCTAGTATATTTAATTTATTATATTCTAATTAATTTTAAAATTATAATTTATAATTATAATTTATATATATAGATATAAACTAGATAGATTTTTATATTAAACTATTATATATAATCTATACTATTAATAATAATTATAATTAATTATTTTATTTATAGTTAATATATATTTATAGATTATTATTATTATTTACCCTAGATACTAGATCTAGCTAGTCTCTAGTCTCTCTATTTAATCTCTAATAAAGGAAAACCTTATATATAGAATAAAAACCTTATTCTACTTATTTCCTCTATAGCTTTATCTAGATACTAATATAGCTCCTAGTTTCCTATCTTTCTTTATTTATCTACTATATTTTAATCTTAGCTCTTATCTACTAGTTAGTATAAATAGAGTAGTCTTTAATTTATATCTATATAGAATATAATTTAGCTCTATCTTAGAGTTAATTTCTTATAACTAGTTTTAAATAATTAATTTAGGGGTATTTTCCTATTATCTAATTAGTTAGCTTTATTTCCTACTTTCTAGTTTTAATTTCCTTTTTAGAAGTTATCTAGATAGGATTTCTTTATTATCTTTATTTTTCAGTTTATTTAATCTATTCTCTATATATATTTAGTATAATTCTAATTTAATTCCTTAGCTTTATATTTTTCTCTATTTAACTTTTTTAATTATAGATTAGGAAGATATAGTTATTATACTAGTTTAGATTAATTATAATATAGATTTCTTATATATTTACTATTATTTATATAACTTTTTAATATTTAGTATATTTTCCTTATAGAATCTTAGATTACTTAGATTATTTATACCCTCTTCTATATCTATAAATATCTTTCTTTCCTCTAACTTCTTTTTCTTTTTTTCTTCTCTTTCTTTCTTATATAACTAGATAATCAGATAAGTTCCTCCCTTCCTTTATATTAACTCTAATATAAATAAGATCCGGAGTAGATCCTACTCTATATTATTTCTATACTTCTTCTATCCTATCTTACTCTCTGCTCTCTACTGCTATATAGACCCAGTCTGTTCCCTCCTCCTCCGCCTTATCTCCAGCCTATATATTTATAGATATTATTCTAGAGTCTAGTTTAATTATTCTATTTAATTATTACTTTATAGATAGTAAATTATTAAAAGCTTATATTTTATATTTATTTATACTATAGATAATTATTAGAATTTAAAGATAAATATTATTTCTTTATTTAAAATAAATTTATTAGATAATCTATAATTACTAATTATATATTATAGAAATTAATATATAAGATTTTTTATAGAGCTTATTTTTTTATATAGAATAAAAATCTTATACTTTATAAATCTATTAATTACTATTAGAATATTATTATATTCTATTCTAATTATAAATTCTCTAGATAATAGTAGTTTAATAATATAATTAAAGAATATTAATTATTATAGTTATTCTAATACTAGAATTAGTTTTAATTCTCTATAGAGTTTATATTATATAAGCTTAATTTATATATAAATATTATATTTTAAAACTATAGTTTATATTTTTTTTTTATAAATTTAAATAATTATAATATTATTTAATTCTATTAAATATTTTTTTAACTTTTTAGTATTTTAAAAGTAAATATTTATAGATTTCTTTAATAAATATTATTCTTACTTTTTATTATAATTTATTTAAACTAGAAATAGTTTTTATTTAAACTTTAATATAAATTATTTCTTTAAGTATAATTTCTAGAGTTTTCTATACTAGATATTCTTTATTATTAATTAAAAATAACTATTTATTTATTTTTAGAACTATTTATTTATATTTATATTTATAATTAGAAATATTAATTCTTTTATTTTCTAATTCTTTTTAATATATAATTTTATAATTAAATTAGAATAAATATTTAATATAATATATTTATCTTCTATTTAGTTATTAAGTTATTATAAAATACTAAATATTCTTATAATTTATATATATTTTAATTTTATATATTATTTCTAAGTAATAATATTTAAATTCTTTAAATATATATATAATAATTATAAATTCTTTATTATAAATAGAATAATTAAGTTCTATATTATATAATTTCTTTAAAAAGAATATTATAAAATATAGTATTTTATTATTATTTCTTTAGCTAATTTATATATTAATTATAAAGTTTAAGATATTAATTTTAAGTTTTATTTTCTTTATAGAATTAAATATTTATAATATAAATTCTAAGAGTATTTAGTTTTTAATTTATTAAATACTTTTTACTATTTATTATTTTATTAGAATTCTATTTCTTTTCTAATAATATTATATAAGAATATAATAATTTTTCTATAGTTTTTAATAAATTATTAATAATAATTAGTAAATCTAAGAAAAACTTATATTTTTTTTTTATAAACTTTAGTATTTTTTATTTTTTAATTATAATAATTTTATTTTATTCTATTTAGATTTTATTTAGTTAAATAATATATTCTAAGAAATTAATTTCTTATATATAGAAATAGCTTTTTTCTAATTCTATAAAAAAATTAACTTTTTATAATTTTTCTAAAACTTAATATATATATTTCTTATATATCTTTAGATTATTAAAATAAATTAAGATATTATTAAAATAAATAATTATAAAAATATTAAAATACTTATAGAAATTAAATTTTATTCTAAATATTATTTTCTATTTATTTTCTTTTTTTATATAACTTTATTTAGCTATTAATAATTAATAACTAAATAGAGTTTACTATTTTTTTTAGTATAAATATTATAAGATATTTTATAAATAAAGTTAATAGATATATATAATCTTTTACTAATATATTATTAATATATTTATAAAGTATTTATAATTAAAGTTTTATAAAATTATAAAGTTTATAGAAATTAGATTTTTTTTTAATTATAGAGATTTTATAATTCTATTAGTTATATTTAAATAGTTTTATTTTAAGTTTCTTTTAAAATAATTTTTTTTAAAATAATTATATTTATATAGAATATTTTTAAATTATTCTTTCTTTTTTATATATTTATTTTATTTATACTTATACTAAATATCTTTTTTCTTATTTTATTATATTTTTTATTAATTATTTATTTAGCTTTATTTCTAGATTTCTATATTAAATAGTTTTAAAAGTAATTTTTATTATTATTATTATTAACTATATTTAATTTTATATTTTTATTATTATTTCTTTATTAGTTATTTCTAATTAATAGATATTAAATCTATATTTAAAAGTTATTCTTATTTTTATATTTAATTTAAAATTTATATTACTTATTTTAATTCTTATTATAATAGATTTCTTATATTATTAAATTATAATACTATTAAAATTAAAACTATTATATTTATTTATTATTATAAATTATTAGTATTTTTTATAATAGTATTTTTAGATATTAAAAAATAAATATATTTTTTTAATATTTAATAAAATTTTAATTTTTATTAATTTTAATATTAATATTTAAGAATATTCTTTTACTCTATCTAGTTAATATACTAATTAATTAATAAGTTTATATTTTATAATTATAAAAATCCTAATATAATATTATAAGATTCTAATAGTATTAAATTATAGATAATATTAAATTTCTTTTTTTAGATTTTAATTATAAAATAATTAGTTTTAAAATTAATAATTCTATTATTATATTTAAATTTTAAATCTTTAATATTTATAATTATATAGATTTTTTTTTATAATAAGTAGAGTTAATTAATTATTACTAATAAGATATAATTTTCTTATATTCTATAATTAATAAATATTATAAACTAATTTTTTTTAATTTTTATTTCTATAAAAATATATATAGAGCTTTTTATTTCTATTATTCTTAGAGTTTTTTAATCTATTATTAATATTATATTATTATTATTATTTTTTTTTAAGGTTTTTACTATATATAAGGAATATCCTAAGATCAGGCTATATATAACTAGATCTATATAATTTATTTTTAACTAAGTTTTAATCTATATCTAATCTTTAATTCTATTTTTTTTACTTTTTTATTTATATAAGCTAAAGTAAGATAATAGTATCTCTAAAAACTCTAAGAAGAGCTTACTAAATATATAACTTAGCTATAAGCTCTAAAGGGGAATATTTATTATCTATAATTAACTATAATATCTCTCTAAGCTTATTATTACTAATTACTAGTAATTAGATCTCTTCTTATAATAATAATAGATATCTCTAATATTATTATCCCTAGCAGCTAGGGCCTAATTATTATAAGTAATTAGGCTCTTATATATATAATAATAGCTATTAGTAATAACCTTTAGAATCTTCTTTCTGATATCTAATATAATTATCTAAGCCTATACTCTATTACAGGCTTCCTTATAGCTATAAAGCTGCTCTTAACTATATAGACCTAGCAGCTGTACCTACTAGAACTATTACTCTATCTCTAAGTTAACTAGATAATATTAATAAACTTAGTCTAAAATAGAGTACTTAGGAAGAACTATAATAATATTCCTCTAGTACTTAAGTATTATTATAATCTAATTTATAATCTATAGTTCTAGTATATAATATACTAGATTAAGTTAATTAGAGCTAAAATAGCTCTTAAAGTTAAATAAAAATCTATTTTTATTAGTATTATTAGATAGATAGAAGAGAATTAAATAGAATTAAATTATTAAAAAGTTTATTAGATAGAAAAGTTAAATTAAAAAAGATTAATAAAATAGTATTTAGAATATAGTAAATTAATTAAATACTACTATAGATTATTTAAAGAAAATTATAATAGCTAATTATAAAATTACTATATATTAATAATAACTAAATATAGTTTTATATAGTAAATATTATATTATATTATAGCTCTATTATAAATAGTTTAAATTATTTTTTATTTAATTAATTTATTTTTAAAATTATTTCTAATTTTTATTATTTTTAAATATTTATTTAAAAATATTTTTAAGAGTTTTTAAATTTTCTATATAATTAGAAATATATTTTATAAACTTCTATTTCTAATTATATAGTTTATTAATTATTATTAATATTCTAATATTAGAATAAGCTTTATTTTATTTCTTTTTATTAATTAAAATTATTTTTTATTTCTCTATTTTATTATTATTTCTACTATTTATTAAAAATAATTATTTTTTTAAATAGTATTTTTATAATTCTTTCTTCTATAGTTATTACTATTTAAAATATAATTTAATAGTATTTATATTATTATTATTATTTTATACTAATATTAATACTTTTTATTTAATTTCTTATAGTTTCTATATTTCTAATTATAATATTATTTAATATAGTTATTATAATTATAAATTATTTAATTTTCTATTTATTAATAATTATATTATAATCTAATCTTATTATCTTAGTAAATCTTATATCTCTATTTTTAATATATTTTTATTAGTAATTCTTTATTTATATATTTAAAGAGATATTTCTTTAGATTTTCTTTAAAAATAATATAAAATTCTATTTTATAATATTAATAGATAAATAATTATATTTAGATCTTTTTATATTTTCTAGATATTTTTCTATTAGAAAATAGAAAAAAGTTATTTATTATTTTTTCTTACTAATATATCTTATATTATATATTATAATATATAGGCCTATAGCTAAGTTATATACTTAATAAGCTCTTCTTAGAGTTTTTAAAGATACTATTACTTATAATTTAGCTAGCTGTATAATAAAAAGTTAAAAAAAATAGAACTAAAGATTAGATATAGACTGGAAATTTAGTTAAAAATAAATTATATAGATCTAGTTATATATAGCCTGATCTTAGGATATTCCTTATATATAGTAAAAACTTTTAAAATATATATATATATATATATATATATATTATAGTATATTATTTAAAATTCTAACTTATAGTTATATTCTCTACTAGTTTTTATATAGATTAAATTATTATACTTATTATTAAAGTATTAAATAATATTAGTTATATTTCTTCTATAAAATATTATTCTAGATTTCTTTTTTAATTTCTTAGTTTTATATTTTATATTAGTAGTAAATATATAATTTATTAAGTTTAGTTTTAATTTTATCTCTAGTAAATAAATATAGCTTTTTTTATTTTTTTTAATTTTTAAAATAAGTTTATTAATATAATAGAATATATATTTATATTTAGTAAGGGGTTTATATACTTTTAGAATAATCTCTTTAGCTTTATATTTCTATTTAAGTTTCTTAAAGATATATACTATCTATTATTAATTTTTCTCTAATATTATTTATTCTTCTTCTTTATCTATTTCTAATATCTTATAGAAGATTAGAATAAGCTTTCTAGAAAATATAGGAATTATAATAGTTATTAAGTTCTTTTTCTATATAGCTTTTTATACTATATTAAGTATTTTAATTATAGTTTTTCTAGTTATTTTAAGTTATTTTTTATTTTTCTTAGTAGAATTCTATTTTTTCTATTTTTTAAGTTTTAGATATTAAAATAAAATATATCTAATCTTATTATAATTATAATATTTATATTTTTCTATAGCTTCTAGCTCTATAGAATCTATATATATTCTAGAAATTATAAATTATTATTAATATTATAATTAACTAGTATTAGTATAATAAATTATCTTTTTCTTATATATTTACTAATAATATTATTAGTTATTAATTTTTATAGTTATAATTATATAGTTATAAATACTTATTAATCTATTTTTCTTATAGAGTTTCTTTTAAATTTCTTTTTTTAATCTATTAAAATAATAAGATATAGTATATTCTTAGTTCTATCTAGTTTTTATTAAAAACTAGAGATATTTATTATTAAAAATAGAAATAAATTCTCTTTAAAAGAATTTATTAATTTTATATTCTATTTTAAATTTTTTATTTTAAATTTTAAAAATTTATTAAAAAGTTTCTATAAAATAATTAAAATTTATTATAATATTAATAGTTTATTAATTTTCTTATTTATTAAAATATTCTTTTATAATAGATTTAAATTAATTAAATATTATTTTCTTAAATTATAAATAAATATAAATAACTTATTTTTTATTATTATTAAGAATAATAGAAAAATAATTAAAATATATTTAAAGTTAGATTATAAATTCTTAGAGCTTATTTTAAATTCTATTAAATATCTTAAATAATAATAGTTTAAATAATTATTTTAGTTTCTTTTCTTAAGCTATAATTTAAATTTAAGTTTAAAGATTAATATTCTAAATAGTATATTATTCTATAAGAATTATTATATTAACTAGTTCTAGTTATAAGATTATAAAGTATTTCTAAAGTTATTAAATTTATTTCTATAAGAGTTCTACTTAGATATAATTATTATTATTACTACTATTATTACTACTATCTTTATTTAGAATATTATTATTATTATTTAGAGTAAATAAATAATTAATAATAGAATTCTATTATTAAACTAGTAGAACTATAATAACTATAATATCTTTTTTATTATTATATAGTAATTAAGATAAAATAATTAGCTAAATAAGAGTTATTAATATATAATAATTAGATAACTTATATTAAATAAAATTTAAAATAGATTAGAATTAAATTAATTAGAGTATTATTCTAAGTAATATAATTAAATTATTTTAAACTATATAATATAAATTATTATTAATATATAAATATTATAGAGCTAGTAATAATAGATATATAAATAATATTATTAATAATTATCTAAAAGAGTATTCTATTTAATAAAGTAAAAGTATATATATATTAGAGTATTTACTAGTAAGTTTATAAAAGTTTTTATTTAGAACTTTATTTTACTAAAGTAAAGTTAGCTATTATTAGTTATTAAAATAGATTTATTAATTTATTTTATATATAACTTCTTATAGTTTAATAGAGGTTTTTATTTATAATACTTAGATAATAGTACTATATTAATTTATTTTATTTAGTACTAGTATTAAAATACTATAGTTTTTTTAATTCTAATATCTAAATACTATAATTTAATTTAAACTAGTATTTAAATACTATAAATTATCTAGAGCTAGTATTATTAAATACTAGTATTTAAAAACCTAAGTATTATAATTTTCCCTCTAATAATATCTAAAGCTTATTATTTAGTTTATATTAGTTTTAAAAATATATACTTAATATAGTATTATATCTAAGATATAGTAATACTAGATATACTATAGAGTATAGATATCTTTAAAGAGATAAATAAAATTATAATATCTTTCTATAATTCTATAATACTATAAGAGTATATTTATAATTAATAGCTATATTAAAATATATATAATTTACTAAGTATTTATATAAGCTTATAGTATTACTTTTTTCCTTTTTTATTATAATAGAATTAGATCTACTATTTAATATAAAATATATTATATAAATATAAAATAGAAATTAAAGAAGTAATATTTAGATAATATAAATATATAGTAGAATATACTCTATATCTACTACTATATCTAAATATTTTAATTATATTTTATTACTATTAGTTATAGCTAGTTATATTTAAATATATTTAATTATATTTAATAATATATAGTTAAATTTTATTATATTTAATTACTAGTATTTATTATATATATTAGAGGTACTAGTATAATAGTTAATTATTTTCTAAAACTAGATCTAATAGAGATTAATTTAAGTTCTAACTCTTAATAGTATAGCTAAACTATAGATTAAAATACTATTAATTTTATATTCTTATTATTATTTCTTTATTAGTTATTCTTAATTAATAAATACTAAATCTATATCTAAGAGTTCTTCTTATTTCTATATTTATTTTAAGATTTATATTATTTATCTTAGTTTTTATTATAATAGATTTTTTATATTATTAGATTATAATATTATTAAGATTAAAATTATTATATCTACTTATTATTATAAATTATTATAATTTTTTATAATAGTACTTTTAGATATTAAAAAATAAATATATTTTTCTAATATCTAATAAAATTTTAATTTTTATTAATTTTAATTTTAATATATAAGAGTATTCTTTTACTCTATCTAGCTAGTATACTAATTAATTAGTAAGTTTATATTTTAAAGCTATAATAATCTTAGTATAATTTTATAAATTCCTAATAATATTAGATTATAAATAATATTAAATTTTTTCCTTTAGATTTTAATTATAAAATAATTAGTTTTAGAATTAATAATTTTATTATTATATTTAAATTTTAAATTTTTAATATTTATAACTATATAGATTTCTTCTTTCTTTTTCTATAGTAAATAGAATTAATTAATTACTACTAGTAAAATATAATTTTTCTATACTCTATAGTTAATAAATACTATAAGCTAGTTCTTTTTAATCTCTATTTCTATAAGAATATATATAGAGCTTTTTATTTTTATAGTTTTTAGAGTTTTTTAATCTATTATTAATATTATACTATATTATAACTCTATTATAAATAGTTTAGATTATTTTTTATTTAATTAATTTATTTTTAAAGTTATTTCTAATTTTTATTATTTTTAAATATTTATTTAAGAATATTCTTAAGAGTTTCTAGTTTTTCTATATAGTTAGAAATATACTATATAAATTTATACTTTTAATTATATAGTTTATTAATTATTATTAATATACTCTTATTAGAATAATTCTTATTCTATTCTTATTTATCTATAGAGATTATTCCTAGTTCCTTTATATTATTACTTTCTCTACTATCTATTAAAGATAGTTATTTATTTAAATAGTATTCTTTTAGTTTTTATTTCTATAGTTTTTACTATTTAAAATATAGCTTAATAGTATTTATATTATTATTACTATTCTATACTAATACTAGTACTTTTTATTTAATTTTTTAATAGTTTTTATATTTCTAATTATAATATTATTTAATATAGTTATTATAATTAAAAATTATTTAGTTTTCTATTTATTAATAGTTATACTATAATCTAATTTTATTATTTTTATATATTTTATATTTCTATTCTTAATATATTTCTATAGATATTTTTTTATATATATATTTAATAAAGTATTCTTTTAGATCTTTTTTAAATATAGTATATAGTTCTATTCTATAATATTAATAAATAAACTATTATATTTAGACTATTTTATACTTTCTTAATATTCTTCTATTAGAGAATAAAAAGAAATTATATATTATTTTTTCTTTCTAGTATATTATATACTATATATTATAATAGATTAGTTATAACTCTTATTTATAATTATAAATACTACTAGTCTTTATATAGATAGAGTTATTATATCTATTATTAGAATATTAAATAATTTCTATAATACTTTTTCTAAAGAATACTAATCTAGTATTTTATTCTAAGTTTTAATTTTATATTTTATATTAATAGTAAATATATAGCTTATAGTACTTAGTTTTAATTTTAGCTCTAGTAAATAAATATTATTCTTATTTTTCTTCTATTCTTAAAATATATCTATTATTATATTAAAATATATATTTATACTTAGTAGAAGATTTATATTCTTCTAAGATAGTTTTCTTATTTTTATACTTTTATTTAAATTTATTAAAAATATCTTTAATATATTATTAGTTTTCTTCTAATATTATCTAGTTCTATTATTTATTTAGTTCTAGTATCTTTTAAAAGATTAAAATAGATTCTCTAGAAAAGATAGAAACTATAGTAATAATAGAGTTCTTTCTCTAAATAATCTTTCTAACTATTCTAAGGATCTTAATCTTAGTTTTTCTAATTACTTCTAACTACTTTTTATCTTTCTTAGTAAACTTCTAATTCTTCTACTTTTTTAGCTTAGAGTATTATAGTAAAATATACTTAATCTTATTATAATTATAATATTTATATTTTTCTATAGCTTCTAGCTCTATAAAATCTATATATATTCTAGAGACTATAGATTATTATTATTATTATAGTTAATTAGTATTAATATAGTATATTATCTTTTTACTATAGGTTTATTAGTAATATTATTAATTATTAATCCTTATAGCTATAGTTATATATTTATAAATACTTACTAATCTATTTTCCTTATAGAGTTCTTTCTAGACTTTTTTCTTTAGCTTATTAAAATAATAAGATATAGTATACTTCTAGTTCTATCTAGTTTTTATTAAAAACTAGAAATACTTACTATTAAAAGTAGAGATAAATTCTATTTAAAAGAGTTTATTAATCTTATATTCTATTTTATATCTCTTATCTTAAATTCT
This sequence comes from Clonostachys rhizophaga, assembly GCA_902077795.2. Classification (NCBI taxonomy): domain Eukaryota; kingdom Fungi; phylum Ascomycota; class Sordariomycetes; order Hypocreales; family Bionectriaceae; genus Clonostachys; species Clonostachys rhizophaga. The sequence continues at coordinate 69,247 of CABFNQ020000649.1, forward strand.
AAAGATTTATTAGAGAGTTTTTATAAAATAATTAAAACTTATTATAATATTAATAGTTTATTAGCTTTCTTAACTATTAAGATATTCCCTTATAATAAGTTTAAACTAATTAAATATAGTTCTCTTAAGTTATAAATAAATATAAATAACTTATTATTTATTATTATTAAAAGTAATAGGGAAGTAATTAAAGTATATTTAAAGTTAGATTATAAATCCTTAAAGCTTATTTTAAGTTCTATTAAATATTTTAAGTAGTAGTAGCTTAAATAATACTCCTAATTCTCTTCTCTAGACTATAGTCTAAGTCTAGATCTAAAGATTAATATTTTAAATAGCTTACTATTCTATAAGAGTAATAATAATAGCTATTTCTTATTATATAGTTATAAGGTATTTCTAGAGTTAAAGAATTTATATTTATAGAAGTTTAATTTTAATATTATTATTACTCTTACTATTACTATTATTACTATCTTTATCTATAGTATTATTATTATTATTTAGAGTAGATAGATTATTAGTAATAGAGTTCTATTATTATACTAGAGGAACTATAATAGTTATAATATTTTCTTTATTATTATATAGTAATTAAAATAAGATAATTAGTTAAATAAAAGTTATTAATATATAATAGTTAGATAACTTATACTAAACTAGATCTAAAGTAGATTAGAATTAAATTAATTAGAGTATTATTCTAAATAGTATAATTAGATTATTATAAGCTATATAATATAAGTTATTATTAATATATAAGTATTATAGAGCTAGTAATAATAGATATATAGATAATTATATTAATAACTATCTAAAAAGAGTATTCTATCTAATAAAATAAGTATATATATATACTAGGGAATTATTAATACTTAGTAATAATCTATTATCCTAGATTATTAGAATTCTTATAAGATCCTGATAATCTACTAGTAATTAGTTAGAAAAAGTAGAGTAATCTATATAACTTTAATATATAATAATATAATTTATAATAATACTCTATATATTAGACTATAGTCTCTTTAGCTATAAATATAAGAGAGTATATAATTTACTATAATTAGTAAGATAGTCTAGAACTAAACTAATAGATATTTCTATATAGCTACTGTTATTCTTTATATTAATACTATAAGCTATAATACTATAAGCTACTACTACTCCTAGATAAAGATCTTCTTAACTTCCTAGGAAGTTCTAAAGCTATTTTATTTTTTTCCTCTTTAGGTTTATTATATTATACTTTAAGCTCTTTTATTTTTTCTAAGGAGTATTTTAATAGATATAGATAATAATTTATTAATCTATATTAATTAATAGAAAAAAATTATATAAATTATTATTTTCTGATTTCTAGTATTTCTACTACTACTTACTCTTATACTAGTATATAATACTTCTGATACTAATATAGCCTATCTTCCTAGAGATACTTATTATTATAAGAATACTATTTATTCTTCTAGCTATCCTAATTACTACCTCAGGGTTATTATTATACCCTATAGCCAGATATTACAGATACCTAATAGGCCTATTAAAATATAGTACTAATAGGGTAAGCTATTTTTAATACTAATAAAGTAGTAATTATAGCTTTTAATATACTAAAAAAAGAAATAAGTCTGATCTGGCTGTGGTTTCATCTCCCATCGCCACGGACGTCTCTGTTCGGATCTCTTGGCAGTTGGTACCTACGCTACATTCCGCTGACCATATACTAGGACAACGGCGTCCTGCCACTGTACTACCGCCCGATCTACATAAGCATCCAGCCACACGATAGGCACGGGCCGATTGAGCCTGAGGACTGCTAGTAGTAGGTAAAGCTAGTGGGAAAATGCGAAGCCGTCGCTTCGGGACGGAGTTCAATTCATCCTACCCCTATTGTTACCCCTCCGCAGTCGTTCAATATGTTTGTGAATCGTCGTGAAAACATCACGCTAATGTTCTCACCTACCAAAGTATCCTATCTCGTGTAAATAGCTCAAACTCTTGTGGACTGCCTCATGCGAGTTAACACAGGTATCGTGAAACATGCTTTGATCTGGTGCAGGATCGCCAAGGATACCCTTATTTTGTTGGACCCAATCCATCAAGGGATGCATCGGATGTTCAGAACCCTTCCTCTGCATCTCTTCTAGCAGATTGTTATACGATGTCTCATGGTCAATGGCCTCCAAATTGTACTCCATCTGAACTAGAAAATCCCAGATGTCTTTTAGCACAATGCCACCATAAATGTTCAAATGATTGCTCCCGCCCTCCACACCTTCAAATCCAGCGTGTAAAGTAATAGCAGCAACTTGATCCACGCCAGCTATAGGGATCCAATTATCTGCATCTAAGACACTATAAGTGCCCATCAGAATACAGGATTTAACGAGACGCCAGACTGTGTCTCCAACTTGTGAGAACCCATTTTTGGTAGAGCCAGCTATAAAACCCGGCTGTATAGCTGACACAAAGCGACTATTCCGGACGATGTTGTGGTTGAAATAATCAATCATACGGTCGCATACGAATTTGGTCTGGTCGTAGCCCGGCATATTGCTCAATCTCTTCAGCAATTCTTGTTCGTCCTCCGATCCGGGTGGCATATAACCTCCAGACACATAGACTAGCGCTGGGGGATCGCCAGAGAGTGACAAGCCTTTCAATATTTCAAAGGTGCTGGCCACATTAGAGTCCTCCATGGTGGAGAACCCCGAAGCCCAGTTAACAACAGCGCCATTATGGATGATTATGTCGATGCCCCGTAGGTGAGGGCCTGTTTTGAAAGCCTTTTGCCAATTACAAAAGCTGAGACCAAGTCGCCTCTGGGACAGATCGCCTAACCAGACCTCGACCCGATCTGTATACGAATCGTCCCACCACCCTCCTTCCTTACTTATCCCTATCAGACGTTGTTTGGCATCGTGAATGTCTTTTCCACGCATTAACGCAAAAACTTTATGAATCGCTGCTTTGAGTAATAACTGGTGCAGCAGCTCGTTCCCGAGAAACCCTGTGGCTCCTGTAAGAAGCACCGATTGGTTGCAGGCAGTCCAAATTCTGGACTTCCATAGTTCAAGGTCACTGCTCAATTGATCAATATCAAAATTTGGGCATGCTGTCGAGGGAATTTTCCGTCCTGCTTCCAGGATATCGCTAGTCTTTAGATCATCTTTGAGCAAGCTCGTGGTTGAAACGTCAAGCTGTAAGCCTTTGTTCAATTTGCTCGCTATAGATGCAGCATCCACTGAATCAATAGCCAAAGAAGATAAGTTGCAATCCCCTGCCAAGTGTGGTGCTTTTGAATGATTTGAATCATTATAATGGTCCTGAATAATCTTGTTCACTTCCTTTAAACTTTGCGTGCTCTCCGCACTGGCTTCTTGACCATGAGTTGGTGTGGACACATTTTGCTCCTTATCAGCAAGCTTCTTCGCAGCGAGACCAGCCAGCAGGTTACGATCAATTTTCCCAGTGCGGGTTAAGGGAATATGGGATATGGCAAGAAAATTCCGAGGAACCATATATCTCGGGTAATGCTCCTCCATGTGTTTCACTGCCTCCTTGATTTCTTCGTCCTTGGAGGAAGAAATCTTGATCTCAGATGCACTGAATTGCCCAGCTGCAAAGAAGGCAAAAAGCTGTTCCTGGCACCCCCATTCCACCATATCAGCAACAATTTTGTATTCGTCAGGGACATAACGCTTCAAGGCTGCCTCAACTTCGGCTAACTCCAGGCGCTGGCTTGACGATCCTTCCACCCAAGATGTGCAAAAGATCCATCCTTTAGTGATCGGCCAAGATCCCCAGATTTGTATATGACGTCGTCTCTTTCTATCCGTTTTCGAGTTTGATCTAGTAACCAGATAGGACCCGTGATAAACCTCTCAGCTGTGAGTTCTGGCATCCCTAAGTAGCCTTTTGCTATACTTGGCCCTTGAACACATATTTCTCCAGCAATACCGGGGAGTGAGAGGTGGCGGTGATTTTCCGGATGAACAATCCAGAGGGGATCCTGGACCGGGAAGCCCATATATTGAGCAACAAGGTCCTTACCCGAGATCCGCCCGAAAGTGTCCCAAACGGCGGTTTCTGTCGTACCGTACAGAACATTTAGATCCAACTCCGAAGCCCATCGATGACACAGCGTATCCGAAGGTGCTTCACCTCCGATACAAAGAGTTTTGAGGTCCGGCAAATCCTGCGGGGATAACAGGTTGGCAATTGTTGGCGTAAGTGTAGCAATGTTGACCCGCAGATCTCGCATTAGGGATGATATATCTGCCACTTTGTCGTCCGGCTTTGGGACACAGAGACATCCACCAACAGACCAAGGGCCGAACACCTCGAAAATACTTGCGTCGAATGAATATGATGCGAATTGGAAAAACCTCGTCTTTTCATCGAGCCCAACGGCTCTGGAAACGCGTTTGAGACTGCGAGAGATAGCGTTATGTGTTTGCACCACGCCCTTCGGTTGGCCTGTCGAGCCGGAAGTAAACATAATGATGGCATCCTCCTCTGGTCTGATTTCATCGAGCGTTGATTTGTCTGCATCGTGATATGTATCATTAAGATCCTTGGGTGTAATGATCAGCTCAACGTATTTTTCAAATCTCGATGCTGAAGATTCTTCGCAAAGCATCGTTGTAGCTTGTGTTTGACGTATAATGGATGCCAACCTATCCGGGGTGATATTGACATCAGTGAGCACACACGGAGCTCCAAAGCGGAGAACAGCCAACCATGCAATGGCTCCAGTTTTGGACTGCTTTAAGCAGTGGATGATAGGCTTTTTGAAACATCCGAAATGGCTCAATGATTTAGCCCAATGCTCAGACATGAATGCCAACTCTTGGTATGTCAAATCGCCATCCCAAGAACAAATAGCCGGTCTCTCGGGATATCTTTGACAGGCCTCTAGAATGACTCCATGAATACAGTGCTCCTCATCATCTTCGCCCTCTGGGGTAAAGTGGGAAGCCGAATGGGTGTATGCGCTTGTGAGGTCCACCTCAAAGATTGAACATTGAGGGTTATGCAAGGCGCTTCGAACGATATGTTGCAACAAGCTGGGCAGCACATCGAATATTTGGTGCTTCTGGTCATAATCCTCAACAAAAAACTCAATGGAATCATCACTGATGCGGAAATTAGTGTGGACTTTTACCTGCCTTATTGTCAGATGCTTTGCGCCGCTTTTAGGAGGGGAGGGGAGGGACCTAGGCTAATTACTTTCGCATATTCGATCTCATACCTGAGACTCATCTCTCTCATTGATCGTACGTTATTCTCTTTTTCAGGTGTATTTTTGGTCGCGGTGTCTTCAAATTTCAGGATTTGCTGGTCACGTACCATTCGACACAGCTGCAAAGGATTTGACGCTGTGTCTATGGTGAGGGCAATACGCTGATAGCTCGGGTCCGTCTCATCATTCTGCGCCGCGTTATCTCTGTACTTGAAAGAAAACGTGCTGCTTCCGGCTAAATGATAGAGGATCACCACGAATGCAGAAAGACAAAAATGTTCCGGTCCGACATCATGGCCTTGCCAGAAGGACGCGAGATCGCTGACGGCCCATTGTGCCCGGAGTTGTGTCTCAGGTTTGGTATTAGGCGATATTTCCCTGTCCGAGGTACTTTGACCAGGAAATGTTGACGATGCCATTCTTATCGGCCCTAGTGCGAGGTATTTAGAAAACTGTTTGAATTATTCAGTTGGCAATGACGGACTATAATATTAGCCGTAGCTCAAATAACTTATATCTCGTAAGAGTTTTTGCGGCGAGAATTAACTTCCGAAAGTGCTAGGGTTATTAATATTTTCTTTGGTATGAAGGCCTTCTAATCACGCCAATCTTTTCGCAAGGTCCGTCAGGTCCACAAGCGGTCTATGACGCAGTCTAGCAGGATTTATAAGTCAAGGCTGTCTCGATATGGAATGGAAGGTCGATTGCTTGGGTGGGAGGACGACTTGGAAAGGTTCCTTCTTGCCTGCCGGACAGGGGAGCTGCACGAGTGACATACAGCGGAACAGTTGATTCTGAGATAGCTTGTAGGAAGACAGAATTTCAATGCAAGTATTACGTGTCTTTCATTACATGTAGCTTAGACCGCACCATCTACGACATCTTACAGAATCTGGAGGCCTCTTGAGAGGGAATTTTGGTCAAACATTGGATTAGTATGTCTTCTAATCCCCTCTCCTTCCAAGTGTATGACGAATATATGTCATTGAATCAGGAGATTCTTATTGCATAGTCTGATAATTAAGCGACCTGACATCATCATTATCTGATCAGGAAGTTCTGGCATGAAATGAGATAGTGTACCTTGGGGCTAAGTCCTATTTTTTTGATGCCCAACTCAACCAGATATACAAGGCAGTGCCACGTAAACAAAGTATTAGCACATATCAAACAATGATCCTCAGCCGAGTATACGTCAGTCCGCATAACAGAGACTGACTATATGAAATCTCGTGTATTTCGACGTCATGATTTTTATCACCAATAGAACCTATATCGGCATTAGCTCTGACACCGTCGTGCTTCATCTAATATGGAAGCCCTCTATATATAGCTAACCAACCTAGCCGAAAATGACAATACTCTTCATTATACACACTTTATTCATCAAATTTACAACACCCTATTACTATCATGAATTGGCTATCACCTGTTTCTCAGTTTAACTCGTTCAGTACAGAACCAGAGATTGTCAAAGATGAGATTCTCAGTCTCATGAATATGGATATCAAACCGAATCATAATTTCGGAAGGTACATCTATCATAGAAGATTGTGTTATCCTGGCTTATCTATCTTAGTTTTGTGACCACCCGGATCGATAAGGTGGGAGAGGGGCTTGTACTGGAGACTCATACGAAGAATCTTGCCTGTTGCCAGGAGTATCCGTCTCTCTCCCAGTAAGATTTCGTCCAACGTGTAATTAATACGATGTACTGAGCTGATGAGCCCCCAGAATGCACTCTTCCTGTTTATCAATTATCGCTGATCTCTGGAGAGCTCCAGTGTCGAAAAGCCCTGTCGGCTCTGCTGCTTCAGGGAGTTCCGAGGCTGTCTTCTTGGCGATACAAGCATTGAAACTTCGATGGACCGCAAAACACCAGTCGAGGGAAACTACGAATAGCATCTCTTGTGCTAATATTGTGATAGGCAGCCATGCTCATGTCGCTGTGAAGAAAGGCGCCGAGGCATGTGGTGTGCTAGTACGCACAGTACCTGTTGTATCCAATGATGAATATAGATTTGATTCGGAAAAATTGGAGGAATCTGTTGATGACAATACTAGTAATGTATTCTCTACCCCTATTCAAATGTCATTCTACTGACTTGGTATCAGTTGGGGTCGTTATGACCTTGGGCAACACGTATACAGGGCATTTTGACCCCGTTGATGACGATAGTCGTGTTCTGGGCCGTATCAAAGAAAGAACAGGCCATAGAATTCCTATTCACGTTGATGCCGCCAGTCGTGGCTTCATTGCCCCATTTTTGAATCGGCCCGACTTCCGCTGGTAAGTAACGCTCCAAATAAACATTCCTTTAGAAGGATAGATACAAATACATGATGTTTTCAAAGGGACTTCTCGAACCAATACGTCGACTCCATCAATGCCTCGGGGCACAAGTTTGGCATGACCCCTCCAACAATTGGCTGGATTATTTGGAGAGATGACCAATGCCTTCCTGATGGGATGGTTTATCGATCTTCATATTTGAGAGGTGATAATTCAAGTTGTACCCTTACCTTTTCCCAGTCAAGCTATGCCCTGGTGGTACAGTATTACAATTTAATGCGACTCGGTCGACAAGGGTTTGAACGATCTACGAATTACTGTATTGACCAATGTCGTCAACTGGCCACCTTGCTAGAATCAACAGGATGGTTCAAGAATCTAGGAGGCACTGAAACTCTAAAGCACACGGGGACGGCGGATAAATCTAGCAGACTGACTGCTCTAGCATTACCTGTTATCGCCTTATCCATCGAAAGCGACATTAAACAAAATCATTCGTTGATCACTGAAGAGAAACTAAGTGAGGAACTGTTTCGCAAAGGCTATAGTGTACCATGTCAGTTAAACTCGACAATTCATGAGTGACTATAAGCTTCATATCGTTAACACGTTATAGGTGCTACACTGCTAGGTGGTAAAGATAATAAGAAAATTCTAAGGATTGTTATCCGCCCGGAAATGACAGAAGCTTTACTAAGCTCTTTGTACAACACTTTATATGATATAGTACACGAGCTTTTGTCTAAATAGGCACCAAATATTACCGCACATCGAGCCTCATCTGCTCTTCGACGAGCCATATAAGCAAGATCCTATAAGCAGGAAGAGAAAGGAGAACAAAAATATAACACCGGCATTTTAGTACAATTTTATCATCTAAACACTACCTACAAAACAATCTCACCAAAGTCTACTTGCGTACTTAAAAATGATCAATGATTCTATAATCTATGTGAGGCCCAAACCAGAACTCAGTTAGGACTGAGCTAAAACTGAGCTAGAATAAGGCACACTAAGCTATAGCTATGCTTCTGAGCCAGCTTATTTCGCTTATAAATGCTGCAAATAACTTAAACCAAGGTCCATATAGAATGAAACACTTACTACTGTTTCCTTATACATATTGCATCTACTTACATCAATGTGATTTAGATAAAGTGCATTGATTAACACTATCCTTTGCCTAGCATGGCTTGAGTTAAGCCCCAATGCTTGGAAGAGTGGCAAAATATGGGCTGCGGTGCCAGGATTTTGGGCAAGTGCGGAGTAACGCCAACCCCATGGGTGAATGTATGTTTGCTCGGGCACACATACATGGAGCAAAGGGCACCACTTGTAGTTTTCAAGTCCTCGTCTCGCGCAAGCGCCATCGATCCCAAACCATTAAGCCGTGGGAGACACTTTGGTGCGTCGAGTCAGCGTCTGGTGCCAGTATTTCCAGCGTGATTCCAAAGTTCGGTGTCTCCATGCTGAAAATTTAACCTGAGAGAGGCTTTCCGAATCTGAACAAGAACATAATACTACCAAAATATTGTGCTTTTATTCATGTGCTCAGAGGTCGCTGCTCTGTTAAGTTGCATTAGGCGGTCATGGTACGAGAGGCGCATCCAGGCCTTTGACTGTTCAACGCGAGCACAGGTTCCACTACCCAATGCGGTTTTCACTCGAGCCACAAGGCTGACCAAAACATGATAGGAACAGATCAAATATAAAGTATTGAAGCCGAGCTTGGCGGCTTCTTCATATGTTCCGAGTCCGCTGTTGGTTCAGCGTGAACTTTTGATGGTTCTGCGCGATCGCTTGGCAGCCAACCACATGGAGAGCGTAGCTCTAGTCACAATACAACCTATTCTCAACAGGTTCAGTTATCTCCATCAGGCGTTGTAGATGTTGGCTTTGCAACACCTCAATTTGCTATCCGTTCATCGAACAAATGAGAGGTGACGCTACAGCTACAGTCTCCAAACCAACACATCGGGGTGATTCTAGGACTGCCCAACAACCCGGAAGTACAGCATTAGTTCCCATCCCACAACATCCGAAGCATAACCTCCCGATGCTCCCCATAGAAATCCTCTACCACCCCTTCACCGAATTCACCATGACGGTCTTTGTAGGGTCGGGCATGACCTAAGTCTCCTTGTCAGCCCGTTCATAAATTAGCAGCAGGCACAAAAACTCACATTATTGTCAAAGGCAATGTTCGCATGTCTTCCCTGCCCCTCGGGATTCTTAACATCGAAGTGCAGCAACAGCTCCGACAGCGGCATCTTCATCTCGGCATCCGCCAGAAACCTTCCCGGACACGCGTGTCGACCGTAGCCCCATCGAAGATCGGTCCTACCGGTGCTGATGTACTGATGCTTCATTGCCTGCGATTCTCCCTGTCGCAATTTGAAGGAACGCTGCCCGTCGAAAACCTCCGGGTCCTCGTAGAATGCCTCGTCGACGTGGACGCTTGTGGCCGCGACCTCCAGTCGGGTACCCTTGGGAATATACAGGCCTTCCGAGAGACGAAATCGCTTTGTTGCAATGCGCTGGAAAGTGGCTGAGAAAAAGATTAGTAAAGACGGTTGACCAGATTGAGCTGGGTGCTCTTACTGGACACCGAGAGACACAGTCTCTGGCTTTCTCTCATCCAGCTGTCCAACTTCTTCAGCTCGCCGAGGGACTTCTTCGTGAAGGCCCCCTCGCAGCCCGCATAGACTTGGCGGATTTCCTCTCGCAGTTCGGGAATATCCTCCGAACGTACAGCAAGATCATACAAGAACTAGGTGAGCCCCGCCGCAGTCGTATGGATTCCAGCCACCACGAACGCCATTTGTGTATGAATCATCTCGTCCACGGTTACTTTCTGCCGTTTATAAGATAGTCAAGCAGTGATGGTGGGCTGCCCTGCTTGCCGCTGGCCTTTGCTTCGAGGGTCTTCGGAAGATGGGCGTGAGCTTGGTTCCATTGCTGAATCACCTTTGCTCTCTCGGGCAGAATCAATTTGACAAGAGGAAGTGAAAACTCGGGCCACCGCTTCAGCTTTTGAAGGTAATCGAGGACAGTCGAAACGTATGCTTGCGAAAGCTCCAGCCAGTGCTCGTCCTTGCTCCCTTCGGCGCTGTAGAACGCTCTTGCAGACATGACGCTTACGATGCGAAGCATTCGTTCGAAAACACTCGGTCCAGTCTTCATTTTGCGGAAAGGCGAGTGGCAGTTCACGTTTGATGATGTCGTGGAAAACCGGCAGGTACTCTGACAAGGTAGGGTTGAGCTTCGCCTTGAAGATGTGCACAGCTGCTGCCGGGGGTCCTCCAAGGCCAGTGTGCTCAATCAATGCATGGCGACTAATCGAGTCAGCGAAATTGATCGCAGGATGGCTCTTTAACTCATCTAGGTAACGCAACGGCAAGACGAGTCGCAGTCCTTGGTTCGTGTCGATGCCCCAAATCCTGTCGCCAAACTCCTTGTAGCCTTTCTGAAGAACATTGAAGGTATTGAAGAAGAAAGCGGATTGTCGTTCGAGCTTGTTTGGGATTTCTTTCTCGAGGACAATGGGGACGCGAGGCGGTCTGTTGGTGATGTAGTGGTAGGTAATGAAGGTGATCAATAGGACGCCTAGTATCTGCCATTTTACTTGGCTGATCAGCTGTACTAGACTGAGTGCATTTCTTGAGGAGGTTTCATTTTGCAATTTTGTGAGGTTCTCAGGAATCTTCATGGCTGCGATCGTAGTCAAGGATCCGACAAATTGTGACCCGGCACTCCTTTTTTCAGGCATCTTTGATATTTTGTATTTCCACAACTATTGTCACTGAATCATATCTAATGTCCTGAATAGGGAGAGATCTTCGATACCCATTTTCAAAGTCCAATAAAATTCCATCAATTTGTATCATAATTGTATCAGCGGAAGTTTCGGATTCATAGCCAGACTCAGCGGACTCCGCGGCACCCGCGGAAAAGCTCCGCGATTCATTTATGTGATACTATAGGCAATGTCACTTTGAAATACTTCTGTAACTAGTCGGATAGAAAAGAGAGCAAGGTGATAATCATCATGAATTGAGGTGGCCTTAGAGTGATCATTGGCTGGAAGGCACTGCGAACGCCCGACAGTTGACCGAGCCCGGGGAAAGGAGGGACGGAACAAGAGAAGTTCTGCACGGATGTGCGTGTTTGATGTTCCTGCATCTAGTAGCCAGGACAGACTTTCTCAGAGAAGGCGCTGGCGCTTGCTACTTTGACGAACGAAGTTCTTGCCTATTGCACAACTGACTGCTGCAGTCGACGAGAGGTTCAGGCTTCCGACGACATGGTGGTACTGTCCAGCAAAGAGAAGATATAGTTCAGTGCTTTCCGTCACCCGCATGAGCAGAAAAGCCGTATCGGCGGGGTTAAAACACTCGTGGTAATCTGTGTAATCGCCATGCTGCGATCAAGCAGCGAGGAGGTCATGAAGAGTGCTCCGGGAGAGCGTCAGTTCCGGTAGACCTCTTGTAGTGGCTGGGGGCTTGAGAGCTCTGTTATTTTCAGGCGCAGGCTCTTCCCACCAGGCTTTCAATGCGTCTTTTTGGTCGTTATGTAGCGGCTCGACCTAGATAAGCTAGAGCCATTGAGCCGCGGACAAAAGATGTGTCTGAAGGAAAGATCCTGAGATTTTCCGCAGTTAGACCTAATTTAAGGGTGCCGGCAGAGAGATTTCTCTAAGGCTTTTAATTTTTTATTCCTTTTCTCCTCGCGAGATATACTAATAACTAAGATATGTTTACCATATCGTGTGCTATTCAGACGTGTGTTTAGTCCTAGCGCAAAGACCAAAAGGGGGCAAATTTAATGATAAGATGAAAGTTGGAATTAACTATTGCGTAAATGCAGGATTGACAGAGTAGAATTATATTTAGCAAATTCGAGATGTGCTAGTTTTATATGTGTTCACATGAGAAAATAATTACACGATTGAGCTATTGTTTAAAAGATGTCATGCAGTCCAGCAAGTGGGTGAAATAAAACGTAGCACACCAAAGCTCTTTCCGTGTAAGGCAGGGACCTCCGTTTTCAACTAAATAGAATAATAAGAGAATGATAAGAGAATGATAAACTATTCTATGATATTTAGCTTGATATTGTATTCGGTGCTATGTTACTTGTTCTGATATTATGTTGAAATTCAATGCTGAACTGTCTAGATATGCTATATTCTATTTCACCCACTTGTCCAGATAGAGTACCTATATAAGATGCAATGTTCTTGGCCACCCAATAGCTGCATTCATCAGGTATAAACCCAGTGCCGAGCCACTCTGGGTCGTGTCATGATTTAGTGGACTGTTAGCACCTGAGAGTTCCGGACCCCGCAGGAAGAGGCGCTGCCAGAACGAGAGGACCCAGTATTGGAGGCCGACGAGCCAGAGCCAGAGAGCCTGAGCCACTGAGCCGAACCCAGGAGTGGGGTGTATTAGGGTGCCTGCTCCACAAACCCAGAGAGAAAAGAAGCCGTCGAGCCGCGGACTAGAGAGTTTGAAGTAAAGCTCCTGAGCATCGCAGTTAGACCTAAACGTGGGGTGACGCCAGGGAGACGTCTCTGGAACTCTTAATTTTTGATTTTGTTTCTTCCTCACAAGAGCCAGTAATTGCATTAACTATGTTTACCACATTAAGACGTCGCATTCGTCGTGCGCTATCCTCCCCTCGATCCTCGCCGGCAAAGCCCCCTTCCCCGCCATCGCGACCTCGCCCAGTGCTCACGGCGACAGACCTGCAAGCCTGGGTTGATGAGCCAAACCTCTCACAAGCTGAGATCGCTGCCCGTCGTGACTTGGCGGCAAAGATGACAGCCGGGCCTCCATCGGAGCATCTCGTCTACCCGGGCGACTTGACCCTCAGCGAGTCGCCGCTCAGCAGCCTGCCACCCGGCTTTGAGGTGCAGGGCGGGCTGTACATATACAACTGTTTCGACCTGCATCTGCCCGCCGGCCTTGTGGTCGGCGGCGACTTTACGCTCTCGTCGACTTGGTATCGCACCCACTTCGTAGAACTGCAGAGCGACACATATGTGGGTGGCGACCTGAGCGTGTCATCCACGGACTTGAAGGAATTGCCTGAGCGTCTGGAGGTTGGCGGCATCGCCATCTTCTACGGGTGCAAATCCTTGAGCTTAAAGAATATCCCGCCTAGTGTCACGATCAAAGAGGGTGTCATTAAAGTCACTGATTGTGAAGAAGTGTGGGAGGAGTTTGATTTGAATCGTGACCTTGGAGAGCACTATGGCACTATTGATTTCCCTCTCCGAGATGCATTGACGCTTCGTGTGTGCCTTGGCTGTCTGGCTTGATTGCGCTTCGTTCTTTCTCTCGATCAGTCTTACACATGGAGCTTTTGATGCAATATATATCGGCTTACTTTATTCATGAAGGCTTACTACATTGACGGATGAATGGAGATCATCATATTGCCATACTATCGAGCGACGGTACAGAACAGGGCCATGGGAAGCGATTGAACGTCGTTAATCTTCATTTGTCAAGATCGGAGGATATCCGCAGCATACTCTGCCACAGCATACACAGTCGCCTGTGTATGCGCAGCCGGCAGCAACGGCATCACACTCGCGTCCACCACCGACAAACCCTCCACCCCATACACTCGAAGCCTCGTGTCCACCACGCCTCCCAGCTCCCGGGGCATCATGGCAGCTGTCCCCACGGGGTGATCAAGGCTGGGACCCATCAATGACTCTCTCATCACCCTCTCCACGTCTGCTTCTGATTGAACATCCGGCCCCGGAGAGACCTCCACCGGTTCGAGTGAGACAACACTCTCGGCACTCATGAACGCCCTTGCTTTTGCCAGTGCCCGTTTTGCCAAGAGGAGATCCACAGGGTTCGAGATCGTGTTAAAATCAATGAGCGGCGGGATAGACGGGTCTGCGTTCGTGCTGTTGATGAAGATGGTGCCGCGAGACAGCGGTTTCTGAAGAGCAACGACGACGTTGACACCTCCACCGAATGCATACTCAAACACACCCGCCTCTGGATTGCGGAACTGCGCCTGGAGTGTCGATCGCTGTCGCAGGAATCCTCGAAGAAGTGATGGATTGTCTGAATACAAGGAGGGCAAAAAGGACAACGGATCCTGGTCGTCTAAGCTGTCGGCGATGGCATGGAACTCCGGATCTAGATCCTTGACAGATTGGAACACAACGCGGTTGCCCCATGCGTGAGAGAAGGGTCCAGTCTTGTTTGAAGTGTATTCATCCCAAGCTGCGTCGTAGAAGTCGGGATCATTCATGGAATCCGGATTGATAGCCGTATTGTTTTTAACTTTCAGTGTCATCAGCACAATACAAACCATCGAAGAGAAAGATTTTCTTACATTCGTATACCACGAAAAAGGAAGGATGGTCCTGGAAGTTGGCTCCAACGCCGGGCGCGTCCACGACGACGTCTATGTTCAAGATATCGAGAAGTCTTTTTGGCCCGACACCACTAAGTTGCAGAATTCGAGGGGTATTGACTGTCCCAGCGGCCAAGATAACTTGACTTGACGATATGAATTTGGATTTTTTAGCATCATCTCGATTGACGATCTCAAGTCCTATGACCACGCCATCACGAAATCGAATCCTGGACCCATAATGTCGAACCAGCAAGTCAAGATTCTTCCGATGACTGACAGGATTATAGTACGCTGTCTCGGCACATGACCGCACCGCCTCTTTACCGTCCGAGCTCATCGGTAGCCAAGCGCTGCCGACGTTCCTACCGTCGGCGCCATCTGTAAGCGCCGGTGTGCCAAGGTCATCTGTCCAAGCTTTGGCCATCAATTCTGAGGCAACAATGTCAATCAGTCATTTCTTGAACACCGAACAGCCTTCACAGGTCTTACCTGCAGCAGGCCACTGCCAGGCCGGGTATCCCGCGTGGATGGGCCCGTCGCCATACGATTCAGCACTCCACTCGTAGCCGTATCGATCAACGTACTCTTGAGCGGGAGGTCCGAATTGAGACGACTTGCGGAAGTAGCTGGTGAGTGTCTTCCATCCCCAGTGGGGGTTTCCAAGCTCTTCCCAGGAATCATAGTCAATAGAGGAGCCTCGATCCCACGCCATGCCATTGACGGTAGAGCTGCCTCCGACCACATTACCGATACGCAAGTTCGTGATACGATTATTCAGCTGGGCTTGTGGTACTGAGGTCATCTTGTAGAGCCGTGGTGTCTGGTCCTGAGTTGTAAAGTATGGCACCGTCACGTTGATGGTGTTGGCAAAATCGCCGTACTCGACCACCAAGACGGTTTCTACTTCAGTATTCAGCATATCAATTCTTGAGTGAGATATATTACCATTCCAAACTTAGATTTTGGGGTAAGACTTACTGTCAGAGTCCTCAGTTAGTCTGTTGGCGACCACAAGACCACTTGTACCGCCACCGACGATAATGTAGTCATAGCTGGATTTGACCGAGTTCAGGTTACGCTTTGGCTCATTGCCTGAAAGGGACGTGTCAAGACAAGATACGAAGTTTAGCAACAAGAAGAACGCCAGGTCTGTCAGACGCCATTGCGGTATCATTATCGATGGCTATAGCGAGAAGAAGTCGGCAGTGAGTTTGCATCCGTGGATGGAGTATTTAGATACTAAACAGCTTTTTTTACCAAGGTCGGTCTTCTCTCTTATTTATTGACCTGTTAGCTGAAGGTCTATTCTCACGAACAAACTGAACGCGGTCAGCAGATGATATGCTGCATGTTCAGCTCATGCACGATGTATGATGGCCCATTTGTATTGATCCGGCCACTTGGTCAGTCCACTCGGTCAGTGGGATGGGATAATGATAGTCGAGATGCATGTACCCCTCATTTCTCTCTGTCCAATCTCATTTGTTGACACGGACAGCTGTACGTTTCTGGCTAGGCACAGTCGCATTTTCATGTCCTAGGAGAGGGGAAGGTTGCATAATGAAACATTCCACCACCAATTCGCTGGAACATGCAGACATATACCGACACCTCCGAGATGTACAACCAATTGTGAAAAGTCTTACATAGTACTATTTAATATGTCAACAATCGATTGATCATAAGCATGGGAAATATTAAAGCATCATCAATAGTGCAACATTCGATAAGAGCAAGCTTCGTTCTTTAATGCCAGGAGCTCAAAGTTCATATTACGGATGTCTCATCGCCTCTCATGACGCTACAGGCGTGTGTATCATGGCCAAACCTGCTAGAAGGTGAATCTATTGATTCAGACATCATCTGTCGCAGATGCGCTGCCAAAAGTGTCGTGGTACTTGACAGGTGCTCCATATCATCATGCATTCTCGCCATTCCCAGTTCGTTAGACCCCAAGTTCCGATTCATTCCCCGAACACTACGTATTGGTTTTTAGCCTGTTAATCCCCTGGTCCACTGCCTTGCATATCAAAGGACTGACATAAACATGGCTCACGGAGAGCCTTCCTTCAGCGTTAGATTTCAACATAATATTCAAACAATCAACCCAACAATAAACACAATATCGAACTAAATATTGTAGAAAATTTTACAATTTTCTTATTATTATGTTTAGTAGTATTAATAAGAAAAACAAGGTCCCTGACTTGCGTAAAAGACTAGAGCTTTGGTGTGCCAAGTCTAATGTCGGTCGCTTGCATATCTCAGCGTAAAGCCAGCGTAAAGCCCAAGACACGAGTAAGCTTAGGACAACCTCACTATCCAACGTCAGCAATACAGCAGGCTTATACTCATTTGGTCATAAGCGAAGCTGAATCAGTGAGCCCGGGCATTAACCGGAGCGTTTAGCATAAAACAAACCTGCCGTTCCAAGAGCGAAGCCATTCTCACGCAGCATCAGCAAGCGTATATCTTGTGGTACCAGCAGAACGTTTACCCTTTGCTTCCAAGAATTGATCTATCAACCAACATCCAATCATGTCCATACTGCATCTCGTCCCAGTGGTCACCACTACAACTACCTCAGTGCTCGCCAATGACCAGCGCCTCTTCCTCCGAATCTTCCTGCAAAAAGAGGTCGAGACCAATGCCAAACACGTTCTGACCCCATACTGGAAGATCATGATCGACACCGTTGTGCCCTTCGTCGTCGCCCCGCTCCTCGGCACGATCGGCTCCATCGGTGCCATTCTCTACACCACGCCGGAGGAGGTCCTGCGCACCAGCGGCGCCTACTCATGGTACGTAGCCAGCATGGCCTTCGCGGCGGGCCATTTCCTCTTTGTGCCGTCCATCCTGCCCAAGATCAGGGGGTTGCAGAACGGCGAGCCGACGCCCACCCTCCGACAGTGGCTGCACATCCATATGATCCGGTCTCTCACGGTCGATCTTTTCGCCCTGGTGGCCTGTTTGGTAGCGACGACTAGGACTTTGTCTACTTGAACTTGTGTTTACCTCGAGTCATGTACATGTACGTGGTATCCCATACTTCAATAATTCAGATATATCTAGATAAAGTATTGAAGTTAGCTTAGAAAAGTCCAACTTGAGGCTACAGCAAAATTTAATCAAGCCAAATGCTTTGCTCCGGAAACGAATTCTTCACATATGATTATTATATGAGATTCAATGAGAATATCGAAGACGTCTAAGAATGTCCTAGTAGAGTCGCACGAGCGAAATGCCTCTACAACCCACAGATCTAGCATCCTCTAGTAGAATCTTGTTGGGCGACATTTACTCACAAGTTTTAGGTTCAATGGTCACTTCTCATAAAATGATCATGGTAAATGGGCATGGTTTTCTAAGCCCGAATAAGAGTAAATTTCGAAACTATCCAAAAAGGAGAAGGATAATAACAACAAGAAAAGGAAGAAAGAAACATGGGACAAAAATGAAAGAAAGGTTTCTACATGTAAATTGACCGTCAAATGCTGAACCAATCCCTTGAGATAAATGCGCTAGTGGGTATATGTTTTCGAGAAAATGAAGATAAAGAGGGTTCCGCAGACGAAAGTCTTCACTCCCATGAGACCTCGTCGTCAAAGTCACGAACTTCAACATCGTAATCCTCACCGAGGTCTCGCTTGCCGCCGAGCTTCTTCTTGATGTTGTTCTTCACTTTAGAAGCACCAATGGCTGCCTTCACGACCTTCTTCTCGGCGCCGGTAGCAGCAGCCTTGAGGTGCTTCTTGACGGGACTTGGAAGCTTTTTGCCGACCTTGATGGCAGCCAGTCCAGCCTTTCGGATAGGCTTGGGGAGCTTGCCGGTGGCGCGCTTATCGTAGTAAATCTCAGAGTCCCAACCTTCGGCGACGGAGCGAGCGATGAGGTCGGAAATCACGTCACGGCTCACGAGGATCTCAATATCTCCGGACTCAAGGTCCTTCTTCCCAAGCTTCTTCTTGATGCTGTTCTTCACTTTGGAAGCGCCAATGGCTGCCTTCACGACCTTCTTCTCGGCGCCGCCAGCGGCATTCTTAAGTTGCTTCTTGATGGGGCTTGGAAGTTTTTTGCCGACCTTGATAGCGGCTTGTCCAGCCTTGCGGATAGGCTTGGGAAGCTTGCCGGTGGCCCGCGTGTTGTAGTAGACCTCCAGATCTTCGAGGTCACGCTTTCCAAGCTTCTTCTTGATCTTGTTCTTTGCACTTGAGGCAGAGATTGCTGCCTTGACGACCTTCTTCTCGGCACCGCCAGCGGCAGCCTTGATTTGCTTCTTGACGGGACTTGGAAGCTTTTGGCCGACCTTGATGGCGGCTTGTCCAGCCTTGCGGATAGGCTTAGGAAGCTTACCCGTGGCACGCTTGTCGTGGTAAACCTCGTCGGACACCGTGTCCGAGATGCCTCGCACAACGGCCAAGGAATCGGCCTCCGTGGCGGAGTTGGCGATGGCACTCTGAACCATCCCCAGGATGGACAGGCTGGTGAGAAGGGCTGGAGTAATGGCAACCATTTTGAATAGATGAATGGAAAAGTTGATAAAGGAAAAGTTAAAGGAAAATATGAAAGAGAAGGGAAAAGACCGATTCGATAATAGGTTTTTTTTATACTTGTTGAATGAATTGACTTGATGAATAACTATAATTTGAAGGCAAATCATCATGACTTATATATCTATGAATGATCTCTCTTCACACTCCAACCAAATCTATAATTAAAACAAAGTATACTTACTACGTGCCTGTCAACTTGGTGATTCCAGCTTGGCCAACATGATGCAATCATTATTACTACATTCTCTCGACCTGCAGATGGGTCTAAAATTACATCAAACGGTTCGCGCATCTATTCCCTTTGCAAAGCACCGATGATGCGCGATCCCAGCTCTTGATTGGGGGAAGTCCGGAAGGCTATGCAGTTGGTTTGGCTGACAAGAGGCACAGCACCTCAGAAACCCTGCAAATATACCGGGGTAGGGCTGATGGTGTGCCCCAAAGATCCAAACTCCTTCTTACCGCATACGTAACATGCAGCCAGTTTAAGTGAAGGCTCGCGTGCGCAGCACACCACCTTGGGATGGTTTCGTCAGCTCCCGCGGATGTGACCTCGGGAAGGACTTCTTCTTTCGTTCACCATGCTACTGTTTATTGGTGAGAATGCGATAAAGTTTATTTCTAGCAACTTGGAAACAGAATGCAGGTACAAATTCGCAGTTCCAGCTCTTTGAGTTGCATGCCAAACCTATCAGAGTGATACACCTATGTTTCAAAGCCAATCTCGCTTCGTGGTATGGTCTCCGGATGACTCCGTATTGAAAAGCAATCTTACTCATCAAGACCAGCTGAAGTTACCTTCACGGGTCTCCTGGCTGGCCGCGGGAATCCCTTTAGTCTCAGAATGTGGTATAAATCTACCAAATTAGGGGAATGATTGGCAAGGTGTGTAAAGTCCTGGCGGCCTCTCAGATCCGATGACCTATAATATTGCATAGATCTGTCTCCTCACCTTCGGTGTAACTACCTAGCTACCTGTATAATCAGGAATTATTTTAGGTAATAATGTACATAAAAAAACTTGATAATGAACAGAGAAAAGGTTCGGATGAGTACAGTTGTAATAAAACCCATAGTCATACAACCTTTCGGCGATGGACGCTTTAGGAGAGAGCTGTGGCATATGGGAGGTTGTTTTCTCGCTGACCTCAATCCTCCGCTGTTTCTGGTTCAACACGACAGGGGGATGCGGTGTGATGGAAGGCATGCATATTTCGTAGGATCAACCCGCAGCCACCGCGGATGGCTACCGCAAATGTAGATATTAAATATTACTGAACCGGAGCCCTTAAATCTTACTTGATCGGGAACTTTGGCACACGTGAACTCCGTGGCGGAAATCCGGGCGAGAAAAGTACGGTTCTTTGGACGACAAACCCGGTCTCCCGGATTCGAGCCCTGTACCAAACGCGGGGATTATTCCTGTTGCCACGCTCGATGGCGGATGATGAGTGGTCGCATAAGAACCTTACTCGTATTTAAAATAAGAAACGTGCCCTAAATCAGAAAGACGTTATATAATCTGAAGAGATGAGATGTGTAAGCGAATCCTATGACGCTATACCCTACAGCCCTCACCGGCATCGTGAGAAATACAGTCAGTTGTTTCAACCCTCGTGAACAGCTTTAACGGCGGTGGGTGATCTACAAGGCACTATATGTTTGAAGCCTACACTGCGTGAGGTGTCGGACTTAAGAGGTCTTATAGGAGAATTGTGCATCAAACAGCCTCAAACGAACAGGCCGATAGGCATGGCATTTCCAATACAAGAATAAACTCTCTTCCTATGTCCATTAGGGCCAGCAAGGTATGGGAGGCCTCTCTTCCTGTTAGTCCGAGTCTGAAAACTGCCG
Organism: Clonostachys rhizophaga; assembly: GCA_902077795.2. Classification (NCBI taxonomy): domain Eukaryota; kingdom Fungi; phylum Ascomycota; class Sordariomycetes; order Hypocreales; family Bionectriaceae; genus Clonostachys; species Clonostachys rhizophaga. Next base: position 90,581 of record CABFNQ020000649.1, read on the forward strand.
CTGGTATAAGTATGATAGAAACGTCTGACGCTTCGTCACTCATTCAAGACTGAGCCCTACTTGACTGGCACAGACAGTAGTATATTTAGTCATATTTGTGCCTATTGAGATCAAACCATATCTCTCTAACCCGATCTAGAGGGTTGTTGAGGCTCATTCGATTGTCGGGTGGTTATCATGGCCAAGGTTCACATCAAGCGCCTTTCCCTCTTTCCAGAGATATGCAGACGATTGGACATTTTCTTCAATTGTTAGCCTTCGAGATTCAATTCCTTCGATTTAGTTAGTAATATAAAGGTTCATGGGGTCTTCCTAGCATATAGCCATCATCTTAGATTGACTAGGCCTACCTCATGATCTTTTATTATGTAAGTTGAGCTACTTGAACTCTTACACTTACTCCATATAAATCATACTGCTTGAACTCCCATACCTATGTCTATAATTCTTACTTTAGTTTATGCTAGTATTGGCTTCCCAGCTTACTGAGTACCGGCGCGCTTTTCCAACCAACAACGCCGCAAGCCGTGCCGACGAAAGCCTCAGCTCCAGTCAAAGGAAGATGATTGTGGTAGCCACCTTGGGGTCATACCAACGGTTACCAAGGCTCCTGTCCAGTTTTAGCCCCAGATCTGGCGCCTGGTGCTCTACTTTCGTCTCTCTAGCCTTGCCCTTCTCCTCACTTCCTGATGTTTGGTCCTTGTTCCCCGCCTGCTTTTCAGGGGTCTGAACTTATGACCCGCCCTTCGTCTCTTTACCCTTGCCTTTCTCCTTGCTTCCCGATGTTCGGTCATGGATGTCCCACTTGATTAGAGGCGTTGCGGTGATAAGCTTCCTGTATTCAGATAAAGGTCTTCCGGATGGTCCGGAAGGGATGCAGATAACCTAAGAATACACTTGAATCTCTCAATCTCTCATGCTACGTTCCAACAACAATGCACGAACAGACGGCATTGTGGCTATGTTGACATGAATTTAACGAGAGAAGCTCACCCTGCTGCTCGTGTGTGCTGCTCTACCCATGTTGCGGTAATATAATCCCGGTGGCGGCTAGTGGTTTGTGGGCAAAGTGAAGCGTGATAAGCAATTCTAGAGTGCTAAGCTTACCCCCAAGCCCCCTCTAAACATTGAAAATTCGATTCAAGTAGCACACTCCTTCCTGTCAACACGAGTCAAGGTAGCTTGAGGTAGCGTAGCCTATGGGCCTTCATCGTCAATGCCTGCCAGCTCTTCTGGTACGAAGGTTGCGCCGGACTTTCTTGTGGATTGGTTTCTTCTGAGGCGCGGCCTTGGCTGGCTGCTTGGGCGCGGTCTGAGCTGGTTACTTGAACTGTTCCCCGCCTGACGCATTTTTTGAACATAGAGTCAACCCAGCCGGTCTGAAGTTATCAACGCATGGATCTCCATCATTTTTACACTGTATCATCATTGCACCAAGTCAGAAATGGATAGCCCCAGTCCATTTACCGGAATCGATTGCTTCTCTCGTGATTTGGAGAGCCCGAGCTCTGACACCCGGAGTGCATTCGCCACGACTGAATACGATCTCCATTGGCGTAGGTATGCCAACCGTCCTTTCGATAACAAGGGTAAGTACATTGGTTGAAAAACTTGCCGCAGTTCTACATCATGCGTGCGATTAAGTTAGCGAGTTCCACAGTCGGCCACGCGCTATAGAGCGCTTACGTGCTTCTAATAAGAGACAGTCGATCTTGGTGAGTTGATAGAACTTTCACCGGTTACAAATCCCTCGTTAGGATCTGTGTGTGACACCTTGGCTGTGGTCCTACCAATAAGGCCGAGGCCCATAAGAAGGATAGCAATTGTAGTCTACATTTCTAGAGGGTAGGAGAGGGAAAGTGGTTTTGAGACCCGTTTTGTCGTCGTAGTAGCTATTGACTAGACTAGACCAGAGGAGAAGCGATAGAAAACGAGGAGACATGAAGTGGCCTTTTATATTAATTTTCTACTACCTTTCTGATTCATCAGTATTATCTTAATTTGCACTTCTCTACACGGATCTTCGAACCAACAACGTCTTTTCATGTCAGCACTTGGTGGAGCTTGGAACAGGGACACGAGGGCCTCTAGAGTTGTTGGTCATAGGCCCAACAAGACAGCTAGATATAGACGGCGGCGACCCTAAGATTTATTTCCAGTACATTTGTTGGCCAAGACGGTGTCACCGAAGTCATCTCATGAAAAGTTAACTACCGTGAGAAACTAATGTCTGACCGTTTTCTTGTTCAGCTCAGTTATATAGCTATTTAATTCTCTGGGGATAACCTTTAATCCCTCCTAAGAAGTACATCCATATTCTATCCTTAGTATTTTCTATCTTAGCCTACAAGGTGAGCATCAACATCAGTAAGGAGATTCTCGCCATCAACATCAATACTATAGCTGCCACTGTCTGATAGACCATCGCTGCCTCTGGCCTCAGACACGCCGTCTGATACAACCAGCAGTACCCTACCTCCCCCTCCCCCTACCTTGCCTAAGTCGTTAAAGGAAAGATTAGCAATAATTCTGCCTAGGGGGCAGATTACTAGAAGCAACTCATCATCCTAATATTACCAACAGCATAATGCAGCCATACATACGGAGTACATATTATCATCCACCAACAGATCATGTGGTCGCACGGGGCGCTAAGTGCAGGGGCAGTGCGGTTATGCGCTTTGCTTGGGGAAGTCCCCAGAATTCATTTAAGACTGTTGCCTCCGCCGCAGCACACAATTTATAGATACGCAACCGCACTTCGGACCCCCATTCACATTCATCACTTCGCATCTCAAATTAGCTTCGGTTACACTCCCTCTTACCTCTCTTCTCACCTATCAAATCCAATCATGGATTCTATTACAGAATGGTCAGCCTTCAGCAGGGCCCAAATTGATGACGTTATCCAAAGCGGCCTGCAGGACTCTCTTAGTGACACAATCAATTCCTACCTCAAGTCGATCACATTCCAGTACATGTTTCAAGGACGGTCAGAAGAATCTTTGGCTGGCCTAATCTGTGATGCCTGGTATACGCTTATTCAAGCAGGCAAGAACATTACCACACATGAATTTCGTCAAGATATCATTGTACGTGACCTTGTGGCTATGAGAGCTCTCGGGTCCATGCAAGATTCGGTGCAAAGCATCAGCCACGCGCAGGGAATTATTACCTTCTCTGACGGTTATACGCTCTGGTCCGGCCTGCCTCTCCTCTCCATGACTTTGACCGAGGAGTTTACCGAGCGATACTATCAGAAGGACCACTACAGTCCAGACCAGCGAGAGAATATGGCAGGTCTCCTTGCACGGCTTCTGGCTGCTGGTTTCTATGATGGTCCTGCTCTGTGTGCACTGTCACTGTTCCGGGAGACCTTGGAGACCCATCGACCGTTGGTCAAGGCAGATATCAAGGAAGCCTCCGATTCACTCTTGCCACTGGAGGATCTGCTAGAAGCTCTTACAGACTTGCTTCAAAACTCGGGATACAGTCTTGCCATCTTGAGCGCCAGTACTACTAGCAAAATCAAGACTAAGCATGCAGATCACCCTCACTTATCTGGCCTCGGCGAGCTAGCACTGCAACATGATAGCATCACTGATTTATCCCCCACTGGTTACAGCCCTCAGAGATGGAGCTTCTGGGCAGAGCGGCTGAGGGAACTGAAAAGGTGCGGCGTTGAGAGCATAGAGCGCAGAGCGAACTTTTGTCTGGGTTACATGCATTGCACAGGCGATCAGACCAAGCTCCTCCCAGAGGTGATTTGTCAAAACTCATCCGGCTTTTGGGAGGAATAGAGTGATCAATAAGTTAGCTTTCTGGTAGGATATAGTGAGAGGAAATGCTATTGTGGTTCATTCTGTCTACGAATTTATTGATTTTCCCCTTCACACGTGATATTCTTTGTCTTGTTTACGAGAAAAGAGCACAGTAAACAGGCAATGTGGACAACTGGGTGACGTAAGAGATGAGATTCCAAATTCTTGTGCCCTCTTTGTAGCCATCAAATGCTATAATAAAGATACAATAACCCCTAAAAAAGCATATTAATCCTCTTATTAGCTTCTAAAAAAATATTAAAGTCCTATTTTGGTCTTTTTAAGGTAACTTAGAATCAAATTGTGGTAAACACAATACAGAGCCTCTTCAAATATGGACGCTTGAAGTACTCGTTTGGTGTCTCATCTCTTTTGTCACCCACTTGGTGGACAACGTACGCTGGCAACTGTAACCTCCCGTAGATTACTTACTGGGTAGTGATCTGTCCATCTAGATATCAAATACATAGTCGGGAAGGTGGCGTTTATGCCAGTCTTCCTCGTGTGTCACCCGGAGCTCAACGTCATACTCAAGATTAGCCTCGCTCATCAACGTATCCATCCGCCTGTTCCATGTCCCCCCCTCCCCCAGGAAGTCTATGCGACGAAGCCGTGGCAGCGCTTGTGGACAATTCTCCGCCAACGCCTTGATCGGCTTGATTACTTCTCCTTCGGGGTGCCAGTCCTCTATAACCAACTGCTCAAGCTCCTCTTGTGGGGCATCTGCCGGATATAAAACCCACAAGACTGCCTCTTCATGAATCAGCATGGCGGGCGTGAGGCAGAGCGTCTCGACGCTGGGCGGGATATGGCGCTCCATGGGTTCAGGTACAACGTCCACGCCGGTAAGAGAAATCAGGGGAACATCAAGATGGACGAGACGCTCAAAGTCGTGAAGGCCATCCCATGATCCTGTAGTGGCTATCCCCTCGTCAATATACTCAAGCGAGCTCCCCTCCAAGCGGAAATGGAACCTCTCCAACGTTCTCCTGAGGGGTATTAGGGCCGTCGTGATGTGATCATAGTCCAATAGAGAGCCAGATCTCTCAGTGCCGTACTCATTATATTGCCAATTCCAGTAGAGCGTTTTCAGATTACGTGTGTGCTCAAGAATCTCAGCCAAGCAGCGCGGATAGACCCAATCAACCTCGAGCGAGGTCAGGTGGCTGAGGTCAGGCTCTCCTGCCGGCCATTCAAATGGCATCTGGGGGTTCGGTATATTGACAACCAAGTCACTGGCTGTTGGAAGATAAAATAGAGACATCACCTCTGGGAAGATGCCAATGTCTGAAGCGGAGCGCTCCTTGTAATAAATGAGCCGGTTCAGCTGTTCGAATCTGGGCAGCTGGCCAAAGACTGCAGAGTAATTGGGTATCTGGCCAAGGATCTTGGACTGCAGGACTCGACTGGTGATTTGGAACCCGGAGATGAAGTTGTGTGTGATTGCGAGGAATCTTATCTTGCAAAGATTGGCAATGAACAGACCAATAAGCGCATCCATGCTTCCTGAACCCGATTTCAATTGCTCAATCCAGAGACTGGTATAAGGCACCTGGGTCTTCTCGATCGCGGCTTGAAAAGAATCCAACGGCATCTTGGTTGGGTCCAGAGGTTTAGGTCGTGTTCCAATGGCAAACTCGTTTCCAACCATGGTCACAGAGTCTATGTAGGCGAAAAGCTCTGGCCTCCGGAGGAGGGTGCGAAGAAGAGGGACGACCGGAGGCACCTGACGATAGTCCCAGTCAAAAGCAATGTTCGCATACAGAAATGGCTCGGCTGATCGGCGCAGGGCTTGGCTGACATAGGATAGAGCCACGAGATCAGATCTGGGGATAAACCCCAGGAGATGATTTACAATCTCAGCGGGGAGGCTGTCAAGCTGCGCCATGACCTCCTGTAGGTGTATTTTGATGATAGAGAGATGTTGATGATAGAGAGATGTTGATGATAGAGAGATGTTGATGATAGAGAGATAGTGAAGAATCTCGAGGTTGACGCGCTGCGAATGAAGGAGATGAAGCAGCGAGACCTTTTAGAGAGGGGATAATGTCGGCCCAACCAGCACTTGGGTACAAACGATATCCTGTTTTCCTGGCCGTGGCTGTGTGGGTAAATCAAGGGTGTGATTGGAAAGTCCGCCAAAGTATGCCAAGAGATACCAAACAGGTACCTAGGTACTCCTTCAAGCGGGGAATCGAGTTAAAATATACTTATATATTATCCTATATATAATAAAACCTAACTATCCCTCTTTTATAAGCCTAACTTACTACTTTCCTATTAAATTTAATAATACTATAAGATTATAGTATTTTTTAAGGGGTTAAGGAGATTACTCTATATAATCTAATAACTATTAGAATACTATAAGGTTACTAAATAACTACTATATCTATATTAAGTAATAGTAGCTCCTAATTATAAGTATCTTATATTTATTAGAGTTCAGAGGAGATACTTATCCTATTAGAGCTATTATTTAAAGCTTATTAGGAAGAGAAACTATATAGTAATAAGAATATATTTATTAGAGCTATTCTTTAAGGGTTTATTAAGCTCTTTAGTAAGTAGTTTATTTAATCTAATAAATAGTCTCTACTAATCCTTAAAACCTAATATTATTATATTTAAGATTTTTAAAGAGCTTTTTAAGAGACTAAGAGTTAGAGTAGTATAGAATATAATATAGAAATTAGAATACTAGAGATTAATAATAATAATAAGTAGTAGATTAAGTAGATATATTCCTAATATAGTAATAAGATTATTAATAAAAACCTTATAATTTCAGATAGTATTATCTTTAATAAGTAATCTGAGATATTTATAAAAGATCTTCTAACTAGCTAGTTAATTATTAAAATCTATAATAATAGTATATTTAAAGAGATAATCTAAGAGCTATAAGAAAGTAATTCTACTATAGTTAAATAAATAGATAATAATTTTATAGAAATATAAGAGGAGGGAATATCTAATTCTATAGCTATAGATTAGATATAATTTAATAAGAGTAATCTAGATACTATCTTACTAATATTATAATAGATATCTTTATCTATAATACTAATCCCTCTTTATAGAAGAGAAGGCTCTTAAGCTAGATAAGGATTATAGTAGCTCTCTTTAAAATTTCCTATAAATAATATTAATAATATACTTTAAAAATTAAGAAAGAGAAAGATTTTATAACTTACTATAGGGGCTAGCTTTAAGTAGTTAGCTAATATATTTATAGTACCCTAAATATAATCTTATATAATTATAACTTTTCTAGTATAGCCTGATATACTAAAGAGAGGGTTAGAAAACTACTTTTAGTTTTTCAGTCTAAATAATCTAGAATTAGAATTAAAAGTAGTAGATTAGATAAATTTAGAGCTAAAGAATATAATTCTATAATTAAATTTACTATTAGGTAATATAAAAAGCCTATATATAAAGATAAAGTTTAACTCTTTATAGAGTAGTAGGTTATAAAGCTATTTATAAGTAAGATACTTAGTAGAGCTTTTTCCTATATAGCCTTATATCTCTCTAAGATAGCTAGCTAGCTATTAAATTTATATATCTTTAACTAATAATCTCTCTATATACTTAATAATAACTCTACTAAAAATCCTTTCTATAAGATTAGATTATTCTTATTTAATTTATTATTATTTTCTTTATTAGATTCAGAATCCAGATATTAATAATATTACTCTCAGATCTAATTCTTAATATATTTATAGAGCTACTTTATAGTATAGATTAAGATAATCTAATTAGTATAATATATAGTATATATAAAAGTTTACTAGTCTAATAAGATAAGTATCTGTATTTCCCTTTATAAAGTAGCTTAAGATAGTACCCTATTAAATATAATAAAGTTATATAGGCTGGTTATAGTATATATAATCTTAATTTAATTAATAAATATATATTTAGAGATACTATATCTAATAATCTTCTACTTCTACTTAAGGTAGCTAAATATTCTCTTAATCTAGCTCTATAGCTAGATATAATAAAGATTAAAAAGATCCTCTATATTATATAGTAGCTTATTATAATCTTAGAATTCTAAGAGGTAATATATATTCTTAAACAGAGTTATTATTCCTTAGTAAAACTTAAACTCTATATCTATAAGTAGATATTAATTTTAAGAAATTTAAAGAGATTTTAAATATATATATATAAGTAATATTAAGTTATAGATTAAGCTTTTACCTCTAGCTAATATATAAGTAAATAGGCTATTAAAGCTTATTATTATAAGTATATTTTAAGATATATTATTCTTCCTTAACTAGAATCTCTTCTAGTTAGCTAGAGGGATAAATATTAGAATATATATTCTATTAATTACTCTAATAGCTCTATTAAATTATATAAACTTCTCTTAAAGTTTAATCTTATAAGAGAGATAAGTTAGATCTAGTTACTTTATAAAAGTAGTATATAGTTATCTTATTAGATCTAAGATCTAATAAAATATTACTAATATATCAGATTAGCTAATTTTAAACCTATAAGCTATATTTCTTTATAGCTTATTAAATATATATAACTATAGGAAAACTATTATCTTAAATTTAATAGTTTAATACTATATATTATAAAGGGTTATATTAATTCTTAGCTACTTATAAAAAGTATAAAAAGTATACTTAATTATATAAAATAAATTATAAAATCTCTTTTTTAGTAAAGAAAGAAATAACTTCTTAAAATCTACTATATCTTCTAGGTTATTATAATATAGCCTTATAATATATTTATTATTAGGGATTTTAAAGTTATAATATTACTAAGTAACTTTATTATCTAAGCTACTCTTTACTAAATTAAGAATAGATAAAATAGCTGTAAGATTACTTTCTAACTTATTATTCTTAATAATCTATTTAATAATCTATAGGGAGAAGTCTATATTTATTATTAATAAAAGAGCTTAATACTATAAGCTAGATCTTAAGATTATATAGTTTATATATCTACTAAACTATATTTACCCTGCTATTAATATCTACTAAAAAAATATATAGTTTATAGTAGAATAAGTAAAATCTCTTAGTAACTAAACCTCTTATAGATATCTTAGCTACCCCTACTAGCCTAATACCTTAAAGTCAGGGGTATAATAAGATAATAGTAAAGTTATATAAAGTAGAACCTATATCCTTTTTTTTATATAGTAATCCCTACTAAATTAAAGAAGATCAGTATTTTTTATATAATTATACTATTTGGCGGTCCTTTAGCAGACTTTCTAATTATACCCCAAGTTGTATTTTCAATATATATATATATATGCATGTACATGAGCAAATAAAAATCAGCACCTCCTCTTCCTCCCTCCTTGAGTAGTATAGATAAGTTCTGTAACTTATATTTAGATAATCAGCAGTATTATAAATTATATTATTATATATTAAAGTTATATAGATTACCCTACTTTATCTAACTAATTATTAATAGATTATTAGGATCTTATAATAATTCTAATAATTCAGAATAATAGATTATTACTAAGTATTAATAATCCTCTAGTATATATATATATTTATTTTACTAAATAAAATATCCTTTAGATAGTTATTAATATAATTATCTATATATCTATTATTACTAGCTCTATAATATTTATATATTAATAGTAACTTATATTATATAGTTTAAAGATAATCTAATTATATTACTTAGAATAATATTCTAATTAGTTTAATTCTAATCTACTCTAGATCCTATCTAATATAAATTAATCTAATTATTATATATTAATAACTCTTATTTAGCTAATTATCTTATCTTAATTACTATATAATAATAAAGAAGATATTATAGCTACTATAGTTCCTCTAGCTTAATAATAGAACTCTATTACTAATAATCTATCTACTCTAAATAATAATAATACTATAGATAAAGATAGTAGTAATAATAGTAGTAATAGAAATAATAATATTAAAATTAAGTTCCTATAAGCTTAGATCCTTTAGCTTTAGGAATACCTTATAATTATATAGTAAGAAATAATTATTACTACTACTCTTATAGAATAATAAACTATTTAGAATACTAATCTTTAAGCTTAGGTCTAGACTATAGCTTAAGAAAGAGAGTTAGAAGTACTATTTAAACTACTATTATCTAAGATATTTAATAGAATCTAAGATAAGCTTTAAGGTTTTATAATCTAACTTTAAATATACTTTAATTATTTTCTTATTACTTTTAATAGTAATAAATAATAAGTTATCTATATCTATTTATAACTTAAGAGAGCTATACTTAATTAGTTTAAATCTATTATAAGAGAATATTTTAATAGCTAAAGAAGCTAATAAACTATTAATATTATAATAAATTTTAATTACTTTATAGAGACTCTCTAATAAACTTTTAGAATTTAAGATAAGAGATATAAGATAGAATATAAAATTAATAAACTCTTTTAAATTAGATCTATCTCTATCTTTAGTAATAAGTATCTCTAGCTTTTAGTAAAAACTAAATAAAATTAAAAATATATTATATTTTACTATTTTAAAAGATTAAAAAAAGAAATCTAAAAGGAACTCTATAAGGAAAACAGGCTAATTAATATTTATAAATATATAACTATAGCTATAAGAATTAATAATTAATAGTATTATTAGTAAATATATAGTAAAAAGATAATCTACTATATTAATACTAGTTAACTATAACTATAATAATAATCTATAGTCTTTAGAATATATATAGACCCTATAGAGCTAGGAGCTATAGAAAAATATAAGTATTATAACTATAATAAGATTAGATATATTTTACTATAATATTCTAAGCTAAAAAAGCAGAAGAATTAAAAACCTACTAGGGAAGATAAGAAATAATTAGAAGTAATTAGAAAAACTAAAATTAAGATATTTAGAATAGTTAGAAAGATTACTTAGGAAGGAAACTATATAGCTACTATAATTCCTATATTTTCTAAGAAACCTATACTATACTTCTATAAAATATTAGAAACTAGTAAAATACTAATAGTATTAGAAGGGAACTACTAATATATTATAAATATCCTCTAGGAACTTAAATAGAAGTATAAGAATAAGAGAAATATTATAGATCTTAGATCTCTTACTAAATATAAATATATATTTTACTATATTAATAGACTTATTAAATATACTTCTAAAGAATAGGAATAGTATATATTTACTAGAGATAAGATTAAAGCTAAATATAATAAACTCTATACCTATTATTAATAAAAGATATAGATATAGAATCTAGAGAAGGTATTTAGAATAATACTATATAGAAGAGATACTATAGATACTATATATTACCCTAGTAATAAATATAAAAACCTAATCTATATAAAACCTAGTAAAGAATATAATTATAAACTAGAATCTTAGATAATATACTATAATATATAGTATTCTATATACTAATAAGAAAAAATAGTAAATAACTTTTTTTTATTTCTAGATAGAAAAATACCTATAAAATATACTATAGTATAAATATAATAATTTACTAATTAATACTATAGAATAGAATTTTATACTATCTTTAAGATAAACCTATAGAAATACTCTACTAAGTATATAAATAAAGAGCTACTAGTAGAATTTTATTAAAAATAGGGATATAAAATTTATAAAAATAATAAGATTAAACTATAGTATAACTACTAATAGATAGAAGATTAGATAATATATAAATATAATAGCTATATTAAATAATACTATAATTAGAATTATAGAAACTATTAAAAGATTAAGTAAGAAGTACTAATATTAGTATAGAATAATAATAATAATATAAATACTATTAAATTATACTTTAAATAATAATAACTATAAGAGAAAGAACTCTAAAAATATTATTTAAGAGAATAATTATTCCCTATAAATAGTAAGAATAATAGTAAAATAGAGAAATAAAAAATAATCTTAATTAATAAAAAGAAATAGAATAAAGCTTACTCTAATAATAGAATATCTATAATAATTAAGAAACTATATAATTAGAGAATTAAGTTTATAAGATATATTTCTAGATATATTAAAGAACTAGAAAACCTTAAGAGTATTCTTAAATAAGTACTTAAGAATAATAAAGATTAGAAATAATTTTAAGAATAAGTTAATTAGGTAAAAAATAATCTAAACTATTTATAATAAGATTATAGTATAGTATAATATTAATAATAGATTAAAGAACTCTAAGAACTATAGAAGTAGAAAGCTCTATATATATTCTTATAGAAGTAGAGATTAAGAGGAACTAGCTTATAATATTTATTAACTATAGAGTATAGGAAAATTATATCTTATTAGTAGTAATTAACTAACTCTACTTACTATAAAAAAAGAAAAAAGAAATCTATATAGTTATAAATATTAAAAGCTTAAAGTTTAAGTATAATAATAGGATTATTAATTCTAAGACTAATTATCTTATAATTAAAATCTAAGAAAGAAAATTTAATATTACTTATAATCTAGTACTATTAGAAACCTATAAAGTTATACTAGAGTTACTATAGTTTTAAGATATAAACTTACTAATTAACTAGTATACTAACTAGATAGAGTAAAGAGATACTCTTATATATTAATATTAGGATTAATAAAAATTAAAATTTTATTAGATATTAGAAAGATATACTTATATTTTAATATTTAAAAGTACTACTATAAAAAACTATAATAACTTATAATAATAAGTAGATATAGTAGTATTAACCTTAATAGTACTATAACTTAATAATATAAGAAATCTATTATAATAAGAACTAAGATAAATAATATAAGTCTTAGATTAGATATAGAAGTAAGAACTATCTTTAAATATAGATTTAGTACTAATTAATTAGGAATAATTAACTAAAGAATAATAATAAGAATATAAGATTAAATATAACTAATAGTAAAAAGAAATAGAGAAACTACTTTTAAAATTATTTAGTATAGGAATTTAGAAATAAAGCTAAATAAATAAATAATAAAAAGTATAATAGAATAAGAAAAAAGATATCTAGTATAAGTATAAATAAGCTAAATATCTAAAATAGAAAAAATATTTTAAGAATATTCTATAGAAATATAATTATTTTAAGAAAATATTATTTATAGAAGAACTTAAAATAGAGCTACTAAAATATAGCTAGTAGGATTATAAAATCTCTATTATTAAAAAAGGAAAATCTGATTTCTATAAATTATATAACTTTATAGAACCTTAGCTATAAATACTCTATAAATATATTAATAATATATTAGTAAAAGACTATATATAACTATTAACTTTATCTATAGAATACTCTATAATATTTATATTAAAAAAGAATAATAAACTCTATTTAGTTATTAATTATTAGTAATTAAATAAGATTATATAAAAAAATAGAATATTCTTATTACTAATTACTAAACTTAGAGATTAGTTATAGAGTAAATAGTAGTTTATAGTATTAGATCTAAAGAGAGCTTATAATCTAATATAAATTAAGAAAAGAAATAAATAGAAAATAATATTCAGAATAAAGTTTAATCTTTATAAATATCTTATTATATCTTTTAGACTAATAAATATATCTATAATATTCTAATAAATAATTAATTAAATACTCTAAAAGTATTTTAATATCTTTATAATTATTTATTTTAATAATATTTTAATTTTCTCTAATAACTTAGAGATATATAAGAAATATATATACTAAGTTCTGGAAAAACTAGAAAAAGTAAAACTCCTTATAGAATTAGAAAAAAGTTTCTTCTATAAATAAGAAGTTAACTTCTTAGAATATATTATTTAACTAAATAAAATATAGATAGAATAAAATAAAATTATTATAGTTAAAAAGTAAAAAGTATTAAAAACTATTAAGAAAGTATAAGCTTTTCTTAGATTTACTAATTACTACTAATAATTTATTAAAAACTATAGAAAAATTACTATATCTTTATATAATATTACTAAAAAGAGAATAGAATTCTAATAGAATAATAAATAATAATAAGTATTTAATAAAATAAAAAACTAAATACTTTTAGAATCTATACTATAGATATTTAATTTTATAAAGAAAGTAGAACTTAAAATAAATATCTTAGACTTTATAATTAGTATATAAATTAGTTAAAAGAATAATAATAAAGTACTATACCTTATAGTATTCTTCTTAAAAAAACTATATAGTATAGAACTTAATTACTCTATTTATAATAAGGAATTTATAGCTATTATATATATATTTAAAGAATTTAAATACTATTACTTAGGAATAATATATAAGATTAAGATATATATAAATTATAAGAATATTTAATACTTTATTATAATATAATAATTAAATAGAAAATAAATATATTATACTAAATATCTATCTTAATTTAATTATAAAATTATATATTAAAAAGGATTAGAAAATAAAAGAGCTAATACTCTTAGCTAAAAATCTAAATATAAGAAAGTAGTTCTAAAAATAAATAAATAGTTATTTTTAACTAATAATAAAGAATACTTAGTATAGAAAACCCTAGGAGCTATACTTAAGGAAATAATATATACTAAGATCTAGATAGAAATTATTTCTAGCTTAGAAAAACTATAATAAGATACTAGAATAGTACTTATTAAAAAAATCTATAAGTATCTGCTCTTAGGATATTAAGGAGTTAAGAAAATATTTAATAGGATTAGATAATATTATAATTATCTAAATCTATAAAAAGATATATAGACTATAGTTTTAGAATATAATACTTATATATAAATTAAATCTATATAATATAAACCCTATAGAGAACTTAAACTAGTTATAGTATTAGAATAACTATAATAATTAATATCCTTTAATTATATTATTAAATTATTAAAATCTAAAGAATCTATAACTAGAGTAGAATATAATAGTATTCTAGTAGTTATTAATAGACTTATAAAGTATAAATACTTTATTCTATATAAGAAAGTAAACTCTATAGAAGACTTTATATACTAGTTTCTATAATATATAGTTAATTACTATAAATTATCTAATAAGATTATATTAGATAGAGAAATAATATTTATCTTTAAGTTCTAATAGTTACTTATAGTATAAATAGATACTAAATATAAGCTTTTAATAGTTTATTACCTATAAAGTAATAATTAAATAGAATAATTAAATTAAACTCTAGAATAATATCTATAAGTATATATTAACTATAAGTAAGATAATTAGATATAACTACTACTAATAGTATAAATTACTTATAATAATTTAGTATAAGAATCTATCTAGCTAATATCTATATATATAAATTATAGTTATAAACTATAATTCTAGAATTAACTAGAACTTAATAGATCTAATATACTAGCTACTATATTAATAAAAGAAACCCTATACTTATTATATATAGAAATAAAAATAGAACTTAAATTTATCTAAGAAAGAATAAAAAAATATTATAATAAAAATAGATTAGAAGAACTAATTCTAAAGGAAGAAGATAAGATCTATTTACTTTATAAAAATATTATAATAATAAAACTAAGTAATAAATTAAACTATAAAAAACTTAGACTATTTAAAATTCTTAAGAAAAAATCAGATACTAACTATAGACTATTATTATTAGATATAATATATATCTATCTAGTTTTTTATATCTTATTACTTAAAAAAGTACTAGATAATATACTAAATTAAGATTATCTAATTAAAATCTATAAAAAAGAATTTAAATTAGAAAAAGTTCTAAAGAAAGAAGTTAGAAATAAATAGATATTCTACTTAGTTAAATAAAAAGAATATATAAATAATAATAATACTTAGAAACCTATTAAGTATTTAAAGAATTATTAGAAGCTTATTTAATAGTATTACTAAGATTAGAAATATCTATTCTAATAAACTAAGAAGGAGATAGTTCTATACTCTTCTAAAGAAATACTAGATTAATTTTAATCTCTAAGAATATAGGCTTAGATAAAGATATAGCTAGAGATAAGATTTATTTTTAAACTACCTCCTCTATCTTCTTTTACTTAATATACTCTAGTTTCTCTATACTATTAATACTATAAGATATTATCTATATTATCTTATCTAATTATAATTTCTTTTATTAATAAAGATACTAGATTTTTATATCTATATAATAATACTCTTTTTCTACTACTTCTAGCTTAGATTCCAGCTTATTATACTAATTAGTAATATACTTTAGCTACTCTAGTATAAGATCTTAAGTATTATAATATAATTAATTATTTTTAATATAATAAAAATAATAGAATAAAGAATTCTTTAATCTAAAGTATTTATAACTATAGGACTTATAATAATTATACTCTAATTATATTACTAAAGAATTTAATAAAATAGTATTAATAAGAGTATTATATTAAAAAATCTTCTTATAAAAAGCTTTTTATATATAGTTAGATATTATTATAGATTATAAGGGAAATATAGAATTAAATTAGAAAAAACTTACTAATAGATTATAAAATATAGTCTTAAGGATATAACTAATAGAGAGAGAATTTTATATTATAAATTATATTATTATATATTAAAATTATATAGATTACCCTACTTTATCTAATTAATTATTAGTAGATTATTAGAATCTTATAATAATTCTAATAATTCAGAATAATAGATTATTACTAAGTATTAATAATCCTCTAGTATATATATATATTTATTTTACTAGATAGAATACCCTTTAGATAGTTATTAATATAATTATCTATATATCTATTATTACTAGCTCTATAATACTTATATATTAATAGTAACTTATATTATATAGTCTAAAGATAATCTAATTATACTATTCAGAATAATACTCTGATTAATTTAACCCCGACCTACCCTAGACCCCGTCCAGTGTAAGTCAACCCAACCATCACAAGCAGTGAGTCAGCAACCAAGTAACCAACCACCAAACAATCCAGGCCAACCTTCTCGCCTTTCTTTCCAAGCATGGAAGTTTTAGGTCAAATCATTTCCGCTAAGGCTGACTGCACATGTCAAGTCCTCAGCCCAACATGAGGCTTTGCTTTGAACCCAGAGAAGCCAAGAGTCTAAAGAGAACTGGATTGCAATTTTATCTTTAAGGTCATTACATAAATCAACGGGCTGTGCCAACAAAAGCAGTCGATTAAGAGCAATATAGGGCCGATTTGGCCTATGAATGACGTCGAGTGTCTGTCAAGACGGTTATGCAAAGCTTATGTTGAACCGGCAATTTACACAGCGAGTAGGTATAAATCAGTTAAGGATATAATGTTGAAAAAATATTCGCTACCAAAGACTATCTATCTATACATTGATCGTAAGAAGTTATAACAGTTTATTCCCATGTGCGCACCATACGATTCAAACCAAACGATAATGTATCCCAAGTCATTCCTTCTCAACGCCTCATCGACGGTTCATCATCTAGAACTCCATGTTGAAAAAGCTCAGTAATGAGAGCCATTTCTCTATTCCAAACAATTGTGCTCATACGCTTAGGCGGGCTGCGAGCCCATCCTCATGGCCGACGCGAGTCTAGACCTGGCACTATCCTTAGAGCGGCTGTGCGACTCTCCTCGAGGCGACGAGGATTCGTAGTAACGCTCAGGCTGCTCGTCGAAGCCGACCTTGGAAGGTCGTGGTGGTGGAGGAGGTGCATGGGATGGAGGCTTCTCGTTGGCCGGCGCGGCATAACTGGACGAGGACCCCCCATTGGTGTGACTTGGTTGGTCCCAGGATGAATCCTGGAGGTCACGGGTACTTGTCGGTGTTTGAGGGATTTGAGGGACAACAGACTCTCGTTTGGAAGACACTGGCTTCCGAGATGATTGCTGTTCGTTCGCCGGTCGTTGGGCGTACTGAGCGCTGGACTGCCAGCCAACTGATGACGCTTGTCTTCGTAAGCCATCATCATCTGAGGGTTCGTCCTCCGGTTCGTCCTCGTAAGCTCTAAGCTCGCTCCGCATGGCAAGGGCTGCGCAGATGTTCCTTGCGTCTTCGATGGCCTCCTTCTGCTTCTTCAGTGCCAAACGCTTCTCGCGTGTCTCCTTGTTCTCGGCTGCGATGGCTTCGATGTTGTGATCCGACATGCGCAGAATCTCAATAGGATTGAACAGCCGGAGCATTCCGAGGAGCAGGTGGCGCTCTACAACCTGAGTGATGACGTTGCGTACAAAGATGCGGGCGGTGAGGTCGTAGTAGATCAACATCTTCTCGAGAACCTCCTCAGCCTCGGTGTAGGAACCGCCGTTCTCGATGATGGCAGCGCGCCACTTGCGAAGACGATCCTCGTACTCAGGGTCGAAAGGCTGCACCTCGAGCTCCATGTCATCCGTCAGTCGATTGAGTTCCTTGTCAGCACTATCCATGAGCTCCTTCATCTTGAGCTCAAGGAAGTGGAAGCGCAAAGGATCACGCATGCGCATCGGCCAGACATGGTCGATGACATCAGCGAGGAACTCGTTACAAATGACGCCCAGGTTGTCCTTGTACTCTTGGGCAAGAATTGGCCAGTTTCGAGAGTAGTCCTGGAAGAGAATGTAAGGCGCTCGGGGGTTGGAATCAAGCGGAAGTTCGTTACCACGGATCTGTCGCAGAAGAGGCTCAACTTCATTCTGTGCAAAAGCCTTCTTGGCCGGGTCCATAAGCAGGCCAGGCGAGGGCAGCGACGCGTTGTCGGTGGAGGGAGGGACTTGGTTGGTGCCAAAGATCACACCGCGTCCGTGCTGGCGGAATCGTCTGGCAAACCGATCGCTTTCTTCTCGCGCACGAGCTCGGAGTTTCTGCGAGGGCGTAGATTTGGGGTTCGATTGTCGGGAGAAGAACTTCTCGCCAAAAGGGTTCTTGTAGTTACCGTTGACCGCAGGAGTGACGAGATTGTTCGAGGCGGTGAAGAGCTCACCCATCTCAAACCGCATCTCCTCTATGGTGTCCTTGCCGGCTCCCATAGCCTTGAGCTGAGCCTCGCAGCGCTCGAGAGATTGCTGAATCTGTCGCCTCAAAGACTTGACATGCTTGCCAATGTGGCGCTGGAGCTGGGTGCTGAGCTTCTGTCGGAGCGAACCAATTCCCCAATTCTGAGGGGGGAGGACCGCCCATTTTCCACGAGTAAAGAATTCGGTCTCTTTGCGGAGGCGCTCCTCGGGAGTGAACCAGTCATCAGCAGGGCCCGGATTCAAGAGAACATACCAGCCGAGCTTGAAGTGGTTTTCGGGGTCCTTATTAGTAACAAGCTCGATAAATTTGTCCTCCAGGCCGATGCGCTCTGTCATATCTGGCTTGGTCAAGACACCGATGGTTCGTGAGCCCTTTGGGTCAAATTGGCGGGCCTTCTTCAGGATGGGAGCCTGCACGTAGTCGTTGTTGCCTCCGACGACGGCGAGGATGATGGTGCGGGAGCTCTTCATGTACCGATCCGACAGAGCTTCAATCGTTTGAATGTCGGCATCCGACTGATCGCGATTGGCGACACGGACCAGACCAGGCAGATCGACGAGGGTGAGCAGTGGCATTTCGGGGCCATTCTTCTCGACGACGAGGATATCGCGGGCAGCGAAACGTCCGGGGATATTTCGTGGTGCAATGAGCTCTGTCGCGTCCCTCATCATCGTCTCAAAAGGATAATCACCAGTGACGTTTCCGCCATACTGCATCAGTGCCTGCTGCTCCTTCAGCGGCCGGGTCTTGTCCGGAATGATGGACACTCTGAGCGACGGCTCCTTTGCCCGTCGCAGGCGGATTTCTGTGGCAAAGCGAGTGCAGGCGCCTGCATCTCTGGGAAACGGAGTGCCGCTCAGGGCCTCGAGAACGGAGCTTTTTCCCGCGGACTGGTCGCCCACAACGACGATTTGGGGGAGCCTGACATTGTCAAGTTGGGCAAATTGCAGCTTGTCAACAAGGTCCAGCAAGCCTCGCTGCTCGTCAGCCAGCCCGTTGGTAGCGAGGGAAGAGTCGATGGACGGTTCCATGTTGTGACTAGGCAGAGGGTCAGTAATGAATGCGGGCGCAGCTTTGGGGCTTGCAGGAGGGACGGACAGTGAGCCCATCAGCGATGGGGAGCCAGTATCAGGCAGGACAGCAGTTCGGGTCATCTACTGTAGGGCAAGGTGCAGGGTGTGAGATACGGGGAGCACAAAAAAAATCAGTCACGTCAGAGAGCCCGGCCTGGGGAACGTGTTTTATATCAGCGACTCCCCAATCACTGCCAACCCGCACTTGCTCCATGTTGGGCGCCATCACCTGCATTGCGCGGCTTTTGGTTGGCGTAGGACGAGTGGCAATCCGGAGCTTCCCTCCTGCGCCACCCTCTACAGGCATCTGGATTCATGTGCCAAGGCCACCGCTCAGCTGGCTGCGAGTGCCGCGTAGATCCCCTGTGCAAATCGACCGCAGGGCGGCTGCCTGCCTCGGGCCTCATCAGCAGCAGCCACCTCGCAGCAGACACACTCGATTCATGTGCAGTTTCATAAGGCAAATGCCACAGTGCTCCTTCACACGGTAGCACACTGCTCCCTAGATCCAGCCTAGCTCTGGTTCCAAGGTGGGTAATGCGATGCAATGCACTACGTAACCGAGTGCGTTGCTTGACGCAGCCAAAGTCAGTGCTGTACGGCAACCTGGCCCTCCATGTGAATCAGGCTCAGTCCAGGAACCCGATGACATGTTTTGCCTGCTCTCCGTTTCACTGTGGATCCCAGAGAACCATCTCCATACCAGACCAGAACCTTAAAAATACAGCATTAGTTTGATATTACTACCATGTCCTTCTATCGACTTCGCCATTTTTCGCCCTCCAGCCATGTGCTCCCAATACCGTAGCTCCTACAGATCGCCCCGTGAGGGACTTGTCTCCTTCTGTGCGCACACGCCACGTCGTGGCACCCACTTGTTCACCGTTTGATGTGGATGGCGGTGAGGGTGCCGTATATCCACATTCATTGTCCCAGCCAGTTCTCTCCGTTGTTCAGAGTGTATAATCCATGCCACCTCCATTACTACCCATCTCAATGACAACAAATTCCTCTTAGAGCTCGTACCGGCCCAGCTCGACTAGGATGGAAGATGCTTTTGCTTATCCTCGAGATTCGCGACACGACAATATCCACGGGCTGCATTCATGCTGGACAAGTTTGGTTGCAATGAACACCTGAACCTTCAGAGTCAAATCCGGGGCCGGCGCATCAGTTGAGCTCGGTCCTCATGACTTCCAGTATCGAGGTGAAGTCTCGGATATTCATTTGAATCCCAACCCCTTATAGCATGTACAAGGCATGTGTGGGCGACCGGCGCAGTTTTTCCACAGACAGAGAGCGAACTTCGACAAGACAATACGGCAAACGTTGGATCGAATTGGCAAAGGCTTGTATATACAGTATCGTACAGTATGATCATGAGAAGAGCATCGACACCTGTGAATTGTTAGCTCGCCAGTGGACACGTCGCAAAGCCACCTTCATTAACCTACCGCCATCAGCACGCAAGCTAAGCTAACGTAGGGACTTAGCCGCTCGCCGATTCGTGCGAACTTCCAGAATATGCCTAATGAACTATGCTCCCTTGTCAGAATCGCAGCGGGCTTCGTGGGCTGTAATCGTCTACTAACCCATCCTTATTCGCATCGAGAATTCTAGGGAAGATCGCGTGAACGTATGTTGAAGTGCAGATGGCCAAGAGAAGCACAAGGATGATCGAGTGGAGGTTGAAAATTGCCGACTAAACAAATACCACCCTATGTTAGATGCTTTATCACTGGCAGGTCAATCGCCACATACCATCATTCTGGGCGACTTTGGTGTCCCTTGTGCGAGTTGTTTCTTGCGCGAGCTGGAGTCGTTCTTTGCATTTGCTAAGTGATGTCTGGCCTCTGTAGCATTAGGAGAGAGCTTGCTCCAGTAAGGGAGGGCACATGTTTTTCCGCCCCGTGCAGACAAATGTGGCGCAGCTACGTTGAACGTGTGGCGTTTTGTGGCTCAGCACAGTGCGCTCGGTGGCGTTGTTTGGTGTGGCACTCCGTAATCTCGGGGATCTCAGCACGCGCAGCACTTCGTCATCAAACCCTTTTCAATTCAGCCAAACAACTTGACACGTCACAACACATGCTGCGTCTTGGGGGGACGACTTCAATAGTGCACTTTTTCCAGAGATCTAAGCTCTTAGTTAGTATCACAATATGTTTATCGCTGACGGGAAAACGAAATTAAGTCAAAGCTCATGAGATACACATCCACTTCCTCTCGCTCTCGGGTAGCTCAACATCCTAGGCACACTGTCCCAACCCGATTTCTCCTTGTCTCTCTTTAATTTGTTCAGCTTCTCGTATTTTGTTTAGAAAGGAACGATTAAGTCGGTGGCTCGGATTGAACATCATCAAAATCACATACTCTCAACTTCCCCCATCTTGACAATGAATTCCTCCTGAAGTCTTTTAAGATACCCTGGCAGTACCGCTTCGTTTCCTGAGTCTCTGGCCTGTTTCAAAGCCTCGTGAAGTTGAAGGATCAGCCGACGACGGTGATTGAGCTTGCTCGATTCGGAGCTCCTCTGTTTGGCTTCTCTTCGTTGCCTCAAATCATTGGACACCTGCTCGGCTGTCTCAATGAAGGATGAGGGTAATCCCATCGCTCGGGCTAAATGAATCCCGTAATTCTGCTCCTCATCGATCGAATTATTTGTGACTTTATAAAGCATGATTATTTGTGGCTTGCCGTCCCGTGTGGTTGAGCTTTTCGCAGAGAGATGAAGATTCAGAACTCCAGGGCGATCAGCCAGCACGCGCGCCACATCGATGAAATGAGTGGCAAACCATACTGATGCTCTGCTTTGGATAAGCGCTTCGGACATCGCAATGGCAATGGCAAGGCCGTCCCTTGTACTTGTTCCACGACCGAGCTCATCTATGATCGCCATACTCTTATCGTCAATGTTTCTCAGAATAAATGCCATTTCACGCATTTCTACCGAGAATGTCGATAGGTTGGATTCGATGCTGTCATCCATCGAGACCCGAGCGAAGATATGATTGATGATAGGGAAGGCCGCGTATTCAGCAGGCACAAATGACCCGACTTGGGCCATGATTTGAAGGAGAGCAACTGTTTTGATATAAGTGCTTTTGCCGCTCATGTTGCATCCAGTAACAATATGGAAACAAAACGAGCTTTCACTAGAGTAATAATCATTGGGGACAAACGATGTTGCTACATCCTATGGCAAGTTAATATCACTTCCGAAGATGGGGATAGGAGGCTCATACATTTTCAAGAATAGGATGACGAGCGGCTTTCAGGGCAAGAGTTTGTTTGATTTCTGGTCGAATATAATCTCGGGTGGTGGCTAATTGAGCGAAGGACGCTATCATGTCGACGAGTGCGATAGATTCGCTTATCTTGAAGAGCACAGAGGCCTCCTCACGTAGTTTCTTCACCAAATCGTAGATGATTTCATCGCTACGCATAACGACTTCGTTTGATGCATCTGACAACCGAAGATTCAATTTGACGAGTTCAAGGGTTTGGCACTCCACTTGATCTTTTTTCTTGAGCACGTTGATGAATATCTGAGGTAACGGACCATCGAGGTCCGCAGCGCGAAGTCGAAACCAATATTTTCGCCCGTTGTCGTACTTCAGTTTGATGCTTAGACGGTATTGGTCTGGCTCAATTGTTAGCTACCGCTGCATCCAGCTAAGGGAAATGCCTAATACCGCTGATCACGTCAAGATGTTTGTGAATTTCCTCAGTGAGCTCCTTGTATGTTTGCCGGGAAACGTCGAGTATCCCACACACACCAGCTTTCACCGCAAATGTTCGTTGATTGCGGAGGTCTAGGGCGGTTTTCGTGTAAGTCACATCTGGTTCAATCATTTCGCGAATGATTCGAAGTATCCGGTTGGCGGAATGGGGGTTGAAGAACCCCCTGGCCTTGACAAGGAGATCACTTGTTGCAGAGGAGAGGGCCGCAAAGACATCTGGAATGGCTTCGAGAAAACTCTTTACCATCAACACATGATTGATGAGACTTTCAACAAGAAACACGTTGTTTCCTGTTGGGGTGATTATCAACTACAGCCATGTTAGCGGTGTTCGAGGCGCACTCAGCCTGCATACCTTTGTTAGAAGCTTTTCAACGTCATGGAACCCCTTCAATGCTGAAAATGACACATTAAAATTGTTCAAAAGCACGAAGGCCCACGCGAGATCTTACATTGACGTATGTCTCTAAACATTTCTTCATTACTTGTTAGCTCTGCTAACGCCTCATATCGGGGAATGATGAAGTTATCCTGGTTTGTGGGTGGCTGAAGAATGTTGCTTCGTAGCATTCGACTGCCCATAGGTGTTAGTGTGGTGTTAAGAAGCCCAAAGAGACAGCTTTTGGATTTTGCATCACGCAAATTCTGCATCACTTCAAGCGATTGAAAGGCCGATATGTCAATCATCATGGTGTCTTCTGAAGGAGTGTAGCTGATCCGTA
The DNA here is from genome assembly GCA_902077795.2 of Clonostachys rhizophaga. NCBI lineage: Eukaryota > Fungi > Ascomycota > Sordariomycetes > Hypocreales > Bionectriaceae > Clonostachys > Clonostachys rhizophaga. Next base: position 114,887 of record CABFNQ020000649.1, read on the forward strand.
ATGAATTGTGAGCGAACGTGATCTCCAAGTTTTGCTCGATGTATTTCATTGCCTTTGATACATTAATTTGGACATCATTTAGGGGTCACTCGCTAAGACCTACTGCACTGAATGATGTCGTGGCATAAAATTTGCCTTCCATGGCAAACTTGATTGGTCCAATATCCGTTGAGAAGGCAAGGTTTTCGATGTACTCGACACCATCTGATTCTGACCAGGCGGAGCGATCAAATCCGTCCACTTGATAAGCGGGCATCGTCTCCTTGACTCGCTGAAACAAGCCCGACTGACGGTTGGGAGGGCAGACGGTTGACGGAAAGATGATGTTAGACGGTGACATGAGCTGGAGCTTGTGGATTGTCTTGGAGTAGTTCTGATTGTCACATATCTGGCTGAGTGTCACTTCACCGAGGGAAACATTCACAAAGGCAATTCCAACAGAAGGCGTTACTCCTCTCGCCTCGCTGACCGCGCATACAATGTCCTGAGCGTCACCGGTCCCGAGAAAACTCGATACTGTGGTTGCGCGAGATTTACGTCCAGAGGTAGTGGATGGCCGTGTGCTAAGATACGACGTTGGTGTCCGAGAGAAACTGGTTCTCCTCGACATGGCTGAGCGAGAACGACGTTGGCGTCTAGTTGAGGCGGACTCGACTGTTTGAGAGACTGAAGCAGAGTCATCGTACTCATAACTTGTCAGTGACGGATATCCAGATGATTCGCCGGCCACGGATTGGGAATCATTATCCTGAGGAGTGAGGGACCGGATCGTTCCTGGAGGAAACATCGTGTACAATTGCTGGGACCTTGGATGGATAGTAAGCTGAATATTGACTGGCTGCTAATTGACGGTGAAAAAAAAAAAAAAAACTGCTAAGGAAACCCGGTCCTCCATCCACTTGCTTCCTTCAATTGGGCGTTCTTGCCTCAGCCCTTAGATTGGTCTTGCTTGCGAGGAAGGAAGCTGTGGCCATTTTCACGTGCACCAGCAAATGCTTATCAGCAGGACGATAAGCTTGCCGATCTCGCTACCCTACAGACCCTCCCACCCCACCCCACCACCAATACCTGGTAGGCTGGCGTGTCGCACCCCTAGTCTCCGATCAAAATAAACCTCTCAAGCTGGTAACCTACGAAGACTCGCACCGCCCACACGAAAATCCACACCCGCCAGCTTCTTGCCATCCGTTCTGAGAATCCGACCTCGCCCATAGCTCGGCCCGCGCCCGTCTGCCTCAGCCATGTTTGGCATCCTCGAGGCTGTCGCAGCACCTAGCGAGGGCATCTATGCCACCTACGATGACCTGATAAAGGAGCTGAACAATCGCGTCACGAAGGAGGGCTACAAGATCGTCAAGTCGCGTTCCCATAAGGGAAGGCTGATGACCCCCGACGATCCTGATGCTGTTGGAATGGTCCGGTGCGACCTTGTTTGTGATCGAGGTGGTCGACCGTATAAGAGTACGGCAACAAAGCATAGATCTACCACCAAGAAGACCAATTGCCCCTGGAACGCAAAGGCTGTTCATCGCAGACAGTTTGGAGGCTGGGTCCTGACAATCAAGTGCGATCAACACAACCACGAACCGGGCACGCCCGAACCTCCCACACCGAGCGCGACTAGCGAAGTGGGGGATAATGATGCCGAAGGCGAGAATGACGGCCCGCAGCCAGACCCAGACACTTCGGAGGCTCTTCAGATCGCGGGCGTCTCTCCCAGTTCGCTTCGATTGACTGGAGACACTTTCCAACTATTCAAGACCGAGTACCGCAAAATGTCGCCGCCCGAACGATTGGGGATTCTTTCCCAGCTTCAACTGAGAGTCGCAGCAATATACGCGATCCAGAACGAGGATGTCCAGCGCCAGAAGAGACAAGAAGCCCAGCATAGGCGCCATATGGAAATCGAAGCTGGCCGGGGCCAACGTCCAGTACAGAAACAAAGGGCCCGTCGCCCACGGCAGCAGCAACCGCCACAACCTCAGCAGGTTCAGCAAGCCCAACAGACGCAGCAGGTGCAGCAAGGCGCCTTGCAGTCTCAGCAACAAGTCCAGACCCAACAGCCCTTGCAGCATCTTCAACATCAGCAACCTTTGCCACCACAACAGACTCACCAGCTACCAAGCCAGCAGCAGCACATGGGCCAGTTCCAGATGAGCCCGGATAGCCCGAGCCAACAGCTGATGTCTCTCGGTCTTGCTCAGATTCAACAGTTCGCGGGGACTTCCACTGATAAGCGCATGCGAGGTGCAGCAATGCAACAAGGACAACACCCAACTGCCTAGAGATATTGAGGGTTATCATCTTTTGGTATTCTCCTTCTATCGCTTTCCAAATACCTGGTCTCTGCATTGCATCTGAAAGCTTCCAGGCTTTTCATATGGCGGTCCCTACAGCGCCTGCGGTTGTTGTCCTTCCGACTACGCCACTCAGCCGGCGCAAGGCTCGCAAAAATGGGATTTACTTCTTCATCGGGTATACTCGAGTTATGATTAGCTGTATTAGCATCCAATTCTATGGCCTCCCAGAATCCCTCACTATGCCGACGACCGATTTGGTGGGAGCTCTTTGGCGTTTCTTGGTGCAGTGCATCGATCAATGGTCTCTCCGCCTCTTTGCTCATCCATGATTATACCTCTCTAGTCATCAGCCAAGGCATAAAGTCGCGGGTAGCTATCTTTGCCGGACCTCTTCGGCACCAAGAGAGAGGGTAGTGCATTAGGCTATCATGAAAGAGGAATCATTTTACGAAAGTTGTGAGGAAAGTCCACACACACCGTTATTTGAATAGGCGCGGCTATAGAAGGGCATGTTATTCTCAAGGTTTGACCACCCTGACCTATACAAGAGGGGGAAAACATCATTGAACGTTTGAACGATGGCACTGGGGCCGTCGCATAGATGTATATATACATGGATTTTCTTTTCCTGGTGGACATTGGCCTCCTCTGATCGTGAGGGGTGCCTATATACGAACGGCGAAACTTGCTCCTAGACATACATCTTCATGAGATCTATGAAGCGATGCGCTCAATGCAGCGGGCGCAGTAGCAGGCCCAAGCAAATGAAAAACAGTTCATCCTGACCCAAGATGAAACTTAACACTGCGCGGATGTCAAGCTGGTCTTGTTCTAATGGTAAACACCCGGTACCAAACATGGTGGTCCCATGAACGCTTTGGATGTACCCATCAAGTGGCGAGTTATTTGCTTTTTCTGAAGAAACTGGGGCTTTGGGTGTACAGGCAAATAGGCATCTCGCCAGCAATGAGTTCCATTGCCACACTTGCTCCCCACGCAGCCTTACAAGGATCTCAGAGTGTCTGCTCGCAAGACGTGCAGGTACCACTCTCAGTTGTCCCAATTACAAGGCGGGCATTCTATACTTGTCACTATAGAGCGGAGATACACTCCGAGCATTATAACTTTCGAATAAGGAATTGTTCGCCGGAGCACCCCAGAGCCGAGAAACTCTGATACACCGGCCCAGCCCCCAAGACGCAAGGCATCAGCAGGGATACACAAAGTCGGCACGGCGGCTCGGCGTAATTGGTGAAGGACAGATCCTCCCGTTTCATACCGAGCCTACAACACACATCACATGTCCCTTGAAAACACGAACAATCCCATCACATGGCCCTCGCATCCAGCTGGCCTGACTCGGAGGAGGTGAGAATGTAACAAAAGGTAACGGGGAGGAGCTTCTCTGACTGGTTTGTTACATGTTGCCGGGCTGGCAATTGGTTGGGGTAAACGGGGGGGATGTGCCACAACGAGGTGGCATGTCGATGATAGGATCACCACCTCAGCTTGATTCAAAAGCTGACCAACACCCATAAAAATACTAAATGGCGCTAACAACGTGGCATCTGACAATCGGAGAGTCATGATGCGAGAGCTCTATATCGCGAGATCGAGAAAATCCTAGGGCCGGAGGATAGCCAGTCCCCGGGCTGCACGTATCGGCTATGCTGATGCGTTTCCAAGCTGCGGGCGCGCGCACGCCACCTACTTTGCCTTGCGTTAAGACTTGCTTCTGCACATCCCAGTCGCCATTACGTGTGTCTATTGATGTCGAGATAGGTTCCCTCAAGCGGCACGGCAATTAGTGTCGTCGAGTATTGACGGACACTGGGGGCCGAAGCGGCTTCTAGGCCAACTGATTGGTTCAAGGACCCGGCGCGATCAAGGTTTTAGTGAATCTGATACCTCTCAGGAACAAGATCAGGTTGAACTGTCAATGCGGCCGCCGCACAGTATCCGGTCCCGGGACGAGCTGAGGTACTAGAGCCAAGGCTAGCAATGTACCTCGCCATCCTCTTTCCATTCCGGGAGCTCGATCGATGGGAATCAGGCAATTAGCCAGTGTGTTATTGCACGCCCCCTTGGGTGGATTGCGTGGAGGAAACAAGGCAATGGATCTTGGGGTTGTAGTTGTCCCTGACTTACATTCGCTTATGCGGACGCATTTGGTCTGTTGTGGTCGGCTGCAAAACCGGTCACCACTCGCCCTCTTCAAGGAGGCGAAAGACGTACCTCGGTCAACCCCACCGCGAAAGGGCCGTTCTAACAAGGCAGCAGAGTGAGGCAAGCAGCCATCAATTGGGATACATGGCCCAGGTAGAAGTGACACTCTCGCAATTGTCGTTCGCGGAGGGGCCAGAGTCTGGTCGGGGCATGACCGGGACTAGTTTCGCAGGTACATACATGCATGCATAGCACACTACCGGTTTGAGAAGACCGGCATGGCTAGTTTCTGGGATAAGTTGCATCAAAACTCTTACGTTGCCTTGAAAGATGCCAGGCAGGCAGCATGAAAGCTCCGACTCGATCCATGTTAGATTGAGATTAAATTAGCAAGGCATAACTCGGTGCGGCCCGCAGACCGTCTAAGCCGGGTTGATTACCTGCTCAGATAGTTCTTTGTAACTCTATACGTACGTTGGGAACAGGCATGTTAAGCTAGAATGTGGAACGAATTTAAAGCCGCCTCTAGACCTATTGAAAGAATCCAATACCCTTTGAACACTCAAACGCAGGTTATGCTAGCGGGCCCATCTTTGGAGAGGTCCCGTCTAGGTGCGACGATCACGAGAGGTGTGAACCCCTCATGTTGCTATTATTAATGAGTTGATGGATGAAAGAGAAACCAACCTCATAAGGGCGACGCAAAAGCCACCAGAATGTGGGTATGCCAAGAACGACGGAAAACCAGTGAGCCATATTTGCGTGCCAGCTGGCTTTTCCGCTGGCTCAATCACATGGCAAATGATACCTCCATCAACTATTGTAATATGGACCTCGTGAGCCAAAAGGGGGCGAAGTACAAAAATGAACCAGCATCGTGAACTGTATGTGTTAAGCGCGGTTAGAGCAAGCGAGATAGCGACATTGCTCCTTCGGCCGTACGGGGGCATGGTGCCGTCGCGAAATGGGGGGGGAACAATATTCGGCTTCTAGAGAGCAGCTAATGGTGCATAGTGCGCCAACCCCCGAGAGCAACGCCGCTATTGGCGCCGAAGCCTGGAAACTGAGACCATGCGAAGAATTCGATGGGAGGGAGGTAGTGTCGTGGGGTGACATTGAGGTCCATGCCGGCCAATTATTTTCCTCTGGAGGGACCTGTCCGAAGTTCCTAAGATTATGGAAAGTTAGTACATGGGGAGAGAAAGGTCATGAACGAGGGGGAAATCGATAGGCTCGCACCCTGCATCTTCTGTGGAGGATGATTCCAGAACGCCGGTTCTATCCGATCCCCCCCTCCCCGCGAAGAAGGTAGGCAAGGTAGAGTACTTATTTGGATCATAGTGTGCCGCCCATCTGCAGGCTGCCAGTCAGTGTGGGATGCTGCATTGGTATATACACCTTAAGCATAGTCAATCACAAGGCGCAGCCTTCCACATGAGCAACCGGGCCGGGCTCGCGATGGAGGGACGGGAGGCGCTGAGAAGTCACGACGCGCCGACGAGGCTCTGACCGGTGGCCACGCAGCGTCAGGGAGATGTGACTGATCGTCCTACGCCTCCCATTGAGGGTATGCTCGGACGTGTTTGCTTACCATTAGGTTCGGTCTAGAATCATGACAGCTGTCCCCGGTGAGCCTCATTGAGCTGGTTTGGAAAATGATAGCCCGCAGACGTAGAGGGTGCTCATGTCGCATCTGACACCCATGCTATGTGCCTCATGTATAGTGCGGCAACACTTCTCCCTTTTGGTCCCCCGGGTTTCCTGACTCACGCTGTTGTTGGTTGGCTGCCAGCCATGATGCATACATTCCGTTGGATGGCTTGTTTGCGCCTCAGCCCACCATCCACCGTCACATTTTCAGATACCTACATGATGGGTGTTGTTTTAGACGCGTAACACCACCCAGAGGGATGCCGCTACCGACGACCAGGGCCGCTGAAAGGATCACCTGCGATCGGCGTGGTGCCCATAGCCGTTGAGCTGTAGCAGCTTCTCTGGAGCTTACATGTATTTCCCCGTTCCAGGAACCATGGCCGGGGCGGGGAAGAACTGCCCAGAAAAATGGCATTCGGCCAAGAACAAGAGACCGATGGATGGGGTAAAGTTATGCCCAAGCCAAGGACTCTCGGGACAAGATACTTACGTCACACCATATTGACGGAACCCCTCTCCGGCTGGGGATCTTGCTAGACCTGCTGCAGTTAGCAATTAGTCTCGGATCGGGATGGGAAAGGAAAGACAGCCCGCAGAAGGGAAAAGCGACGCTAGAGGGAGAAAAAAAGGGAAAAAAGCAAAGATCGCTTCCAACCTCAGGGTGGGAGAGCACCTGGAGGCAAGAAAAAAATGCCTCCATGCGCTGCACTTGGAGCCAAAATCTGGCTAGGTGCCTCATCATGCATGACATGCTGCATTTCGCAATCCCAAAACAAACTGGAACTGGCAAGGAGGAACAGCTACGACCTGGCAGGTCAACAGGGTTGGGTGCATGTGGTGCGTGGAGGCCAACCTGCGTCCATCCAACGGGAGCTCCCTTGCTCGCCACATGTTACTGCAGGGTTGGAGCTCCGGCGGCAACTAGCACTGTAAGATCTCTTGACGGGCGGCCTCGAATCGGATCTTGGACTGGAACCGGCTGTCTGTAGGTTGCTGTAGGTGGTCGCAGGTTGGGTAGGGGTGTCTGTCCGTCAAGCTTGCTTATGGGCGCGTCGACGAGTCAAAGCGCCGGGAGATGTGAGAATGATGAATCAATGACTGCTCTTGTGTGTTTCGAAGCAAGGCAGGCACCTGCTGTACTGGTACAACCTGCTCAGAGATGCCGATACAATTCCAAGTGAACCACCCTACCCCTGTTTCGTGGCAACCAGGAAACGGCCAGAGCACACACCCACCCTCCTCTTTTCGCAGAAAGCAACAGAGCTATTATTTTGAATCACAGCCGAAGAGGGATGGCGAACGCTCGGCTCAGTCCCCATCGGCCCAGCGGCGGGGAAATATGAAGCGAAGGTGCTGGGTCCATTTTCGGATTTCAGCCCAACAGGTGCATCCTCAGTCAGACGGCCTGTAGCCAAGGTACCTTACTGTGCTGCAGGTATCGTGAGGACCCAATGTGATGGAGCTTCCTTTTCGTAGTATATGAGGCTAAGCCACCCGTCGCTCATCTAGTTTGCAACACCTGGTCTTCTCCCACCCGTACCATAGGCTCCGACATAAGATGGCCGTTCTCAATATGCTATCCTCTTACTACCACTGCCACTCCTTTATATGTAATTACCAAAGTTGATCGTCATATTGATCTCGCTGGCCTTGCCCGTATTCCAAAGCTAAACTCCATCCCCCCGTATCCCGGCCGCCCGTCAGCTGTATCACCTCAGCCCTCTTGGCAGCGCCCACGGCCTTTCTCTCGTCCACGGACCACGGCCTACTTTTAAAACCACCCGAGAAAAGAAAGGACCTGCGGATCTAACGTAGCCAAGCAAATCGTTCGTCTCCACGAAGCTGCCCGCGTTGGGTTGTGACGAATAATTTTTTTTAATCTCACAATCTATTGGCAGGTTGGTACATCCATCTCTTTTCTTTTTTCCCTTTCGCCTCTTTTTCCTTGTCCTACATTTCCATGCGATTTTTTCAGCTTTCCCTGCCTTGTTTTGGTCTGTTCTTTTCACCTTTCTCGGCCAAAGCGGGTTATTGATCTCCCATCCGCACTATTCATGAAGCACGGCTCTACGATTAGACTTTCCGTCTTCCTCCCTTTCCACCCCCTCTCACACAGCCTGCTTCTCTCCCCAATCAGGTACATGTACGTTTTGCTCAGGCCAATCCCGTCTACTCAGCTGGTCAGCGTGGCGCGGAACGAAACCTCCTTTTTCCTTTGCTTCTCCCGATGCCACGATCTGTTTGGCTCCACCTTCTCCTCCAAGTCGCACCTGCCAAGCGCATTGAAGCGACAAGAGGAAAGGAAGGAGCTTTCTGAGGCTCTGGGGAAGTCATTACGTCAGTCTGGTGGATGGGATCGAGCTAAATTGTTGCGTCCCGCCCAAGAATTTCCCTCCCATTGCTGCTTAAACAGGCACTAGCCCAGCCATTACCCCTACATTTTCCCAGGTACCCCATCCATTTCTTCTAGCACTGTCTCGCAGCCTCAGCGCAATCCCGAGCCTCTCACCCCGGTCAGAGGAGTCTGGCCGACAGACAAGAGGGAAAAAGAAAAATTAACGAATGTCTATATAGCGGGCGTATCAATCGCCACGTCGCCGAATTTTGTCTCGAGCCACCTGGAAGCCCGAGCTCCGGATTGGCGCTGCAACCCGTCTTTGTAGCTCGGAAGCGCGGCCTTTCGAATCATCGATAAAGTGTCCTGCGCCCCATTCAGCCTTGCTTCCCCTCGGAATCCCTCAATCGCCTCACATTCCATATGAACTTGCCATACGGGAGCTTCGGTACCTCAGTTTCCTGCCCAGTCGCCTACGGGGTTCCTCGTTGAAGTGGACTCGGTCTTCGATCCGATCATATTAGTCCAGAACAGGTGAACGAACCGAACAAACAAACAAACAAGCCGACGAACCCTTGCCTCGTGCAACGGCAAACTAGCGCCAAAATGACTGTCTTCGTGGTTTCGCTGTAAGTCTAGAATTCATTTGTGCCCGCCCACTCATGTATGCACGTCACCTGTGTGCTCGCAGGCCACCCTGGCTTAGCAGAGGAGAGCACTTCTGCAAGGCCGGAATGCCAGAGAACATGCGGTGTAGGGTTGTGCAGGAATGCCGGGACTTCGTTGATGCTAATTGACCTCCTCTGCCAGATTCCTCCCGAAAACTGTCTACTTCAATCTTCCTCCAGGCACCCCGCCGAAAAAGCCAGTCGCCAAACACGGCAGCTTGCAAGCGTCCAAGACGTTTCCAATCCAGGCCCTCAAGCCATTACTTGCCTCCGACACCACTCCTAGCCTCTTCGCCCCTCGACCCGACATCACTCCTCCTCAGACACCCACCGAGACCCTTCGAGTCGACCCATTCGCTAACGAAGATGGGTTCCGAGTCCAGTTCCCCAATGAACTTGTTTCGCCAATCAACCGAAAGAGCTCCTCGACATGGGGTGGACGACCGAACCAGCCTCTTTCTCGTGCCAACTCTCCTCCGCCTGCCGCTATTTCCGAGCATGGCCGCACAATGCAGAAGGCCAAAGAGCTCAGTCGCCAGGGAGTGAACCAGCCGAAGCCTCTCGTTAGAAGCGAATCGCACGACCGAGTATTCTCCTCAGCACCATGGGTGGTCGTTGATGCTGATCAGGGCAATGGTGGTCTGAGGAATGCTGTTGAAGCTGCTGCTCGCGAGGGCAAGCTTGGCGATCTTACATGGGTTGGGACACTCGGGATGCCTACGGACGCCATCGATGGTACGCCTCAGAAGCAGGATATCGAGGACACACTCGCCACCATGCATGACATGTTGACCGTCTTCTGCACCGACAAGGACTTTGACGGCCACTACACGCACTTCTGCAAGCAGATCCTGTGGCCGGTCTTTCACTATCAGATGCCCGATAATCCCAAGAGCAAGGCCTACGAGGACCATTCATGGAAATACTACGTCAATCTCAACCAAGCGTTCGCTGACAAGATTGTCAAGGATTGGAAGCGAGGTGATGCGATCTGGATTCATGATTACCATCTGCTGCTCGTGCCTGGTATGATCCGTCAGAAGCTTCCTGAAGCCAAGATTGGCTTCTTCTTGCACGTGGCATTCCCCTCGTCCGAAGTTTTCAGGTGTCTAGCCGTTCGCAAGGAACTTCTCGAAGGCATGCTGGGTGCCAACCTGATCGGCTTTCAGATCCCCGAATATACACGCCACTTCCTTCAGACCTGCAGCCGCATCCTCAACGTAGAAGCAACGCCAGAGGGAATCCAGCTTGAGGATCGGTTCGTCGACGTTGCCAGCCTCGCCATCGGAATTGACCCTGTTAGTCTCAGCAAGCACCGAAACGACGAGGATGTCGCTCAGTGGCTCACCACTCTTCAAGAGCGATATAAAGGCAAGAAGCTTATCGTAGCTCGCGACAAGCTAGATCACGTCCGTGGTGTTCGACAGAAGCTTTTGTCCTATGAGCTTTTCCTCAATAAGAATCCTCAGTGGCGAGGACACACGGTGCTGATTCAAGTTGCGCTCTCAAGCGAGCGTAGCGATCTTGATGCTACTGTCTCTGACATTGTCACCCGGGTCAATTCGTCATGGGCCAACTTGGCCTATCAACCTGTGGTGTACCTGAAGCAAGATATTGATTATGCCCAATACTTGGCACTGCTCACGATTGCCGACGCGCTCATGATCACAAGCCAACGTGAAGGCATGAATCTGACCTCTCACGAATACCTCTACTGCCAAGACGGAGCCATACTGCCCGACTCTAAGCACGGTTCTCTGATTCTCTCAGAATTCACAGGAACCGCATCCATTTTCAACAAGAATGAGTTGTCTGTGAACCCTTGGGACTACCGCCAGTGTGCCGAGGCGATTCAAAAGGCGCTTGAGATGTTGCCGGAGGAGAAGCAGACCCGGTGGGAGAAGCTGTACAAGGCTGTCTCGAACAACACTGGATCCCACTGGGTTGACGAATTCATCACCAGGCTCAACACGGCGCACAATGAGCAGCACTCGCGAGACCAGACATCCGTTCCTCGCCTGTCGATCCCCTCGGTTTGCCATAAGTATCAGCAGTCTCAGCGAAGGCTTTTCATCCTCGACTACGAAGGCACTCTTGTGAGCTGGGGATCGATTTCCCAGATTATTGCAACAAGCCCCCAGAGGACCCTAGACATTCTGAACGACCTGCTCCTCGACGAGCGCAACATTGTCTATGTCATGTCTGGCCGCAGACCTGAGGAGCTCGAGCGCGTCTTCCGCCGTGTACCAAACCTTGGCCTCATCGCCGAGAATGGCTGCTTCCTCAAAGAATCGAGCAGCAACGACTGGATAGAAATGGCCGACACCAACCAGATAAACTCATGGAAAGATTCGGTCAGGCCTATTCTGAGCTACTTCTTGGAGAGAACCCCCGGTGCTGAGTTGGAGGAGCGACACTGCAGCCTTGTCTTCCATTATAAGGGCTCGGATGACCCAGAGGCTGCCACCCGACTCGCAGCTGAATGCGCCACCCACGTCAATGATGCCTGTGAATCGCAACGCGTGCACGCCATTCCTCAAGAGGGGTACATCATCGTGGAGCCTATCGATTGGTCCAAGAAGACCGCTGCTTGCAAAGTATTTGAGAAGTTGCACCAGCAGCCTGAGTCTACTCCGGTAGATTTCCTCATGGTGGTCGGAGATGGTCGCGAGGATGAAAAGGTCTTCAAATGGGCCAACCGTCTGCACGAAAATTCTGTCAAGGAGGTAGTCACTGTAAGCCTTGGAAGCCGGAGCACTGAGGCTACGGCCACCCTTACTCAAGGGGTCAGCGGTAAGTCATTCGCCATCATTCTTTAAATGCATGCCAGAGCGTAACTAACAGACAATAGGTGTGCTCACGTGTCTTCAGCGACTCGCTCAGAGTTTTTAAGCTTGCCGTGGACAGCAACAATTTCATTCTAAGCCTACGGGCTGTATGCTGGATATTTCACAACAAATATTCACCTTTCACACTCTTTTTTATATCACTTTTATTATCTACTCTGAAGGGAGTTTGGAGTAGGAATTGGAACTAAGAAATTTCATAATGAGGAGTTTAGGAGGAAGCAAGTGATTGCATGCAACAGAGGAAATCTCATCTCAGTTTAAGTGTTCATACCCTTTTATTTTTGGCCATGGCGTTCTGAACAACGCCGTGGGATACGCCAAGCCACACGTACAGAAGAATGCTCTCACGAGTGCGCTGCGAAACGAGCAAAAAGAGGGTGCGGATAAGAAAAAAAAGAGGACCCGGACGTTCACTTCGCGTTAGTTCATATTAGTCGTAAGCCACTTCAGGCAGAATGATAGCAATGATGAAACCATGATGGATACGAACGATTTATCCCTGGCAAGTTCTCGTTTGATGATGATCTGGATGGTTGTAGCTGGAAGCATTGTGAGAAGCCCCGCCTATCGGGCTTAGGCCGGCGAAAGTGGGGCCGGTTTTCACGGGACCCTTCGATTTTGCTGTCGCCCCGTAGGATTTGCAGTCATAATGACATTTGGTTTTGGTGAGGTCTTTTGGGACGGTATATGCAGCAGCAGCCAGCGATATCCACTCCCGTAAAGGTCTTTGATTGATGGATTCCTTGCGCAACTCGTTTCCGCTTCAAGAGTGAAAATTTGAGGCCCGTCGCTTATCTTATCGGGATACACGTGACCCACCAGACTTGGCCATCAGCCTTGTTAGTGCACACACCTTCCCATAATTGTAATGCATATGGGTGAATTCCCGCTCCCCCCATCGCGGCTTTCAAAGGTCTCATGGGCTTCATTGGTGGGTTATTTGATGGATCTCGGGACTGATTTTCGATCCGAGTAAAAAGAATGATCAGTTCTTCCATGGACACTCGACCTAAATTAGATGTCGGCCGTCAATGGTGGTGTCTTCTCCTAAACACCAAAAATGAAGGATCACGATGGGATTAAACCACCACAATTGGACGAACAGGGAATCGAACCCTGGACCACTCCCAAGTATTCAGAGGCTGAAAGGTGCTAAGGGAGTATTATACCACTAAACCATTCGCCCAGTTTATTTGATGACCTGATGATCTGAATTGAGAACCATGAAGATGGTGCGGTGGAGAAGCCACCTAGTGCCGCAAATTAGCGATGGGGAGAGATTAATAGAAAGTAGGGGACCTTGTTATACCACTAGGACGTTCCCCCTGGGAACTTATTCAGGATGTTCCTCTCTCGCGCAAGAGAGAAATCCTCACATCGCAAGACGAGGGTCCCAGAGATGACTGGGGCAATGCTCCACCATGTCTCTCTAATTGGCTGTAGGCTCCCAAGAGGGAAATCCTCACCTAAGGTCTGGTATCTGGTCTAGGCATGCTCCGTGTACTATGCGCATATTAGTAGAAATCCGAGAAAGAGTATAGCATAGTCCAATCGTGATTTCATCTGCGTACGCCTCCTTCGTGCAAATGTCGCGGCGGGGAAATCCAGAAGCATCATGACTGACCCCCACTGCATTCGGCTATTGGTGGGTAGACTACTGATAAGATAAGATAATTCATTGGAGGGGCACTTGGAGGGGCAGTTGGGATTTTTTTTCTTCTTCAGCGACATCGCAACACTTTCTTGCAAACCGATCAACACCAACCGCCTTACGATTCGTATTCGAGCAAGCTTTCAAGATGTCGGGCATTATCGAACAGGGGCAGCCCCACAATGAGTTTGATGTACGTGTATTTCCGGCAGAAACACACCAGCCGAAGAGTTCCTCGATGGTCGCGACTACCTGCCACCCACTCGATCAGCAACCACCACTCTGTCTCCCGAACTACACACGCAACGTTCGAATAAAACAATACTACGAGAAACCATGAAGAGATACAAATTAGACAATTATGCGAGACAGGTGGCGAGTCGATGATTGAGTGGTTCTGGCAGGCAGATTTGTCACAATCAAACCAACCACGTGAGGATTGATGGCTGACAACATGCAGACAATTCTCGTCCTAGACTTTGGGTCACAGACCTCGTTCGTCGCCATGCTGCCCTAAAAATGAATGCGTAAGCTGACGTCTTTGGCTGGTAAAGGCACCTCATTCTCAGGCGACTGAGAAACCTCGGGGTCTACTGCGAGATGCTCGCATGTACGACAAAACTCAATGATCTGCCCTTTAAGCCCAAGGGCATCATTCTTTCCGGAGGTATGCAATTAACCAATTGGCGTGTTTCGGCAGTATTTGCACGAACCATATTCTCCATTGTGTTGTCTATCTAGATGAACTAACAAGTTACATAGGCCCGTCGTCCGTCTATGACTCAGTGGCACCTCGTAATACTCCCCTGCTCTCCGATAATACATCGCGTACTGACCATTCAAGACGTCGATCCCGAAATTTTCAACCTTGGTCTGCCGATTCTGGGTATCTGGTATGGTTGATTACTTCCATCTACCCACATGTCGCCCTCTTTCTAACCTGTTGTATCTAGCTATGGCTGCCAGGTAATATTTCCAGCTCAATGTCCTCGTCATCGGACAAAGTTGACCAAGTATAGGAACTTGCTTGGAGAATCGATCCCACCAACGTTGCCCGTGGAGAGGTCAGAGGTTCGTAAACTCGGATGTTTCAGAAGCAGGGTATTCTCCTGACATCATTTTAGAGTATGGACATACAGAACTCAAAGTCCACAACTCGGGAGACTCCAAGATCGACCGTCTCTTTGAGGGCATTGGCTCGGAAATGGACGGTAAGTTGTCCCAGGCATTTCTCTGATTAAACAACCGCAAGCTGACACGCTCTAGTCTACATGAGCCACTTTGATAAACTGAAGAAGTTGCCTACTGACTTTTGCATTATTGCTACGTCCGCAAACTCTGAATTTGCCGGCATTGCGCATAAAGAGAAGCCCATCTTTGGTAGGTCACACCTTGGTTCCCGTTGCTTTTGAGACGTAAAACTAACCAGACACGTCAAAGGTGTCCAATTCCATCCTGAACTGGAGCATGTAAGTTAATTTGTCGCTTTGATACAACATTGTTTATGAGCTAATCATCTATAGACTCCCCGTGGGTCCGAGATCCTGCACAACTTCGCCATCAACATTTGCGGCGCGAACCCAGCATGGAAGATGGAGAACTTCAGGGCTAAGGAAATTGCCCGCATCAGAGCTCTTGTTGGCCCCAATGACCAAGTATTAGGAGGCGTCTCCGGAGGTGTTGATTCCAGCGTCGGTAAGCGAGTGATCTACCCCAGTTCTCCCCTCTCACATCTCTCGTTCCTCAACTTTTCCCCGTTGGCTCCAACTTGAATTTTATCTAATTGAAAAAAATCTAGCTGCCGCCGTCATGAAGGAGGCGATCGGCGATAGGTTTCACGCCATTCTCATCGATAATGGAGTGATGAGGCTCAACGAATGCGAACAGGTCAAAGAGACACTTGGGGAACACCTCGGAATCAACCTGACTGTTGTTAATGGTGGTGAATTGTTCCTGTCCCGTCTCAAGGGCGTGACCGATCCTGAGAAGAAGCGCAAGATTATTGGGAAAACCTGTAGGTTCATTTAGGCACTCAACTCATCCTTCAATTTCTAACATGTGAGAACAGTCATCGACCTTTTCCAAGAGGAAGCGATCCGAATTGAAAAGGAAGCCGAGGCAAAGCCTGACGTGGGACCGGTCAAATATCTTCTGCAAGGAACAGTATGTACACTCCCGCCTGGCCAGGTTGTTTCTATGCTGACGATGAAATTGTAGCTTTACCCTGATGTGTATGTCTGATCTGGTGCCCTCTATGGTCCCAAGCTAACAATCTGTCTAGAATTGAGAGTGTGTCTTACAAAGGTAAGTTTCTTCCCCTATCACACCTGAATTTAACTAACATCGAAACCAACAGGCCCTGCCGCGACAATTAAAACCCACCACAACGTCGGAGGCTTGCCTGATACACTCAACGTATGTATTTATCTGACTCGTCAGATATTCTGATATTCCTGGTGGTCTTGTTCCTTAAACTGACAACGTGGCAGCTGAAATTGATCGAGCCGTTGCGCGAAATGTAAGTGTCTGTACCTTTACCGTGGCACCCGACAACACCTAATAAAAGCACAGGTTCAAGGACGAGGTTCGAGCATTCGGACGAGAGCTGGGTATTCACCACGATGTTCTGATGCGACATCCATTCCCGGGGTACGTACCGCAAGCTCCCCTCTCATAAACTCGCTCTAACGTGCCAACCAAATAGACCCGGTCTCGCTATCCGTATCCTGGGCGAAGTAACCCCCGAGAGAGTCGAGCTATCAAGACGGGCCGACCATATCTTCATCTCGGAGATCAGGGCCGCTGGAATCTACGACGACATCAGCCAAGCTTATGTTGCTATCAGCCAAGATAGAGCTGTCGGCGTACAGGGAGATGCCCGCGTGGTATGTCTCTATCTTTCTATCATGACTTTGTAACCAAAACTAACACGGTTTATAGTATGGATTCATTGCCATTCTTCGCGCTGTGGTAACCAGTGATTTCATGTCGGCTACAGTAAGTTCACAGCAGCCTTTGAGAAACAGCATGAGCATTAACAGGAAAACAGCCGTACGAATTTGACTGGAAACTCATCAAGAAGATTTCTACCAGAATTCTCAACGAGGTTGACGGCATCACGCGTGTGACCTACGACATGACGTCAAAGCCTCCTGGTAAGTTCCTCCTAGATGACATTCTAAGTATGGATATAGTTCTAATGAGATGACCACAGGCACCATCGAGATGGAATAGACAGGGAGATGATGGGATTATTTTTGCTTTTGCCGTTGACATATGCAAGCTAGTGGTGGTTTTATTGGGGAATTCGAATTGAACACAGGCCATCAATGTCACCAGCAGTTCAATTCTGGGATGAAACGTGAATGATTTGTATAAGAAAAAGGGAAGATAAAGGCTATTTTTGATTGGGTTTTAGACTAGAGTGTTTCTTTCCAATAAAATAATTACAAAGGTGGCTGTCCAGCTGTCGCACGAGGCTGAAATGTGTATTGCATTCTTCACCTATTTGTAGCCAACTAGTAGGCAGCTCAGCTTGTCTTACTGATATCTTCATTCGCTTTCAAACCACGATACAAGAAGGGTTTGAACAAATTTGGACTGTTTTAAATATATTATGACAAAAGGTGTGTTGAATTTAGCCAAGCCTAACCTTCTTCCACATCCGTAGACACTCCTGTAGATCCATCGAGACAGTCCCTTCCGCCGCCACCGACGTATCCCGAATCAAAGCAACCAGAAGGGCGGCGTTGGAAAACATTGTTTGATTCTCCTGGAGAAACAGGTAATCGTCCTTCTTCATGCCTCCAACTTCACCCCAAGCCTTCCACCTATCCAACATGCGGCATAGTTCGGAGGAGAACTCCCCATCGAGGACCATCTTGTGCAACAAGAACCCTGCCACGTCCTTCGCCGTCGACTTTTCATCCCAGCAGTTCCTATGCTTGAGCCAGCGAAAGCAGTGCTCGGCGACAAGTTTCCCGTCCCATTTGGGGCTCTGTAGGGCCTCGAGCATGCGCTGGTCTCGTCGTTGTTGTTGCGTTCTCAGCTTATCTCGCACTAATCAGGTCAGCAGGGAAGAATCTACCTTAAAATATCAAGAAAAAAACAGGGGTTTCGTCTTACTATCCTGCATGCGCTGCTCGTTTTCCTGACGCATCCTGTCTCTCGCCGCAGCCTCCCGCTGGGCCGGGGCCATACGAGCCTCAGCAGCCATCGCAGCCTGCTGCTGCTGGCGCTGCCTCGTGAACTGGTCAAGTGACGCTCCGTAGTCATGGTGTTTCGTTGCCCACTCGGGCGTATCTGACTCGTCAACCATGCCGATGACCTCAAGCACGCCGCAGGGCACCGTCTCCTTCCTCGCAAAGTACAGAATCTCGTCCGGGATCTTGTAATTCCACAGAATAGTCTGGCTGGACGTTCCCAGGGCGGTCGCCGCGCTGGCGAACCATACCCCGTTCGACTTGCCGGGCGTGATGCGGAGATGGTCAATGTAGAGGCTGTCGAGATTCGGCGTGCTCTGGTTGCTGTAGAACTCTTGCTGTGTAAGCGCGCTGACAATACCGGACAGGGAAATCTGGCAAGTGATGGCCTTGTTGGCACTGGCGCGATTCCCATTCTGGATAGAGTCCAACTCGATCGAGTTCCCCCTTGAAGCCTCATCCTTCGTCAGGCCCTTTTCCGAGCCGGGTCGAGATTCGTACTCAGGTGCTGCAGAGCTCTCCGGTTGTGAACCTTCTGCTTGCACTTCTTCCACCGCCGGCTCCTTCACCGGGGGTGGCGGCAGACGCACCCAGTACGGCGGCAGGGTGGCATAATCTCTCGTGATCCAAGAGCTGGACCACGCAACAGCCAGGGAGAGGTTCCCATCCGCATCATCCGACGGGGCTATGGTGAGCGCGTCCTCCTTCCCATCGGGAGACGTCATCAAGCAGCAACCCACAGGCGTCCAGAGCCCCGTCGAACGCAGCAGCTTCCACCCATGCGGGTTCGCCACGGCGCCGAGGTCGAGCAGGTAGCACACCAGCTCGTCAAAGGAGATGTCGACCTGCGGCTGGCGCACCTGGTCGGCGTACTCGACGCGCTGGTTCTTGATCCCGATGGAGTGCGTCCGCCAGTTGAAGGTGGTCCAGGTGCCGCCGGGTATGGGGCTGGGGTGGTTTGATAGGGTCCAGTACTTTGCGCGGTCCTGGAAGCGGTCGAGGGGCATCACGGCGTAGCGCGGGAGCTCGATCTCGATGATGCGGTTCACGATGTCGCTCCTCGTCAGGGCGGGCAGGCGGCTGCGCCGCAGCATGCGCTTGATGCGCGACAGCGAGACGAGGGTTGCGAATGTGTTGTACAGGATCGGCAGGACTTTCAGATGATTAGTCTACGTGCGTGAGATGCCCAATGAATGGGTTGGAATTACCTCCTAACACGGCCAGGGGCACACCAATGTAGGTGATGATGTCTGTCGCCGAGTGATTGCCATCGTCAGACATGTTAACGGGCGCTGCAGGAGGCAGCTCTCAGACTATCTGCTAAGCGGGCAACAAGGAGACTCTCAGCATTGTGGGAAATCTATGAGAAAGGGACTGATGAAGCGAGTCAGGATGAGCGACGTGAATGAACGAGGCGCGATGCAGCTGAGCTGAAAATTTAACTAGTCCATTTTGAGGAATCGACGGATTCGAGAGTCGAGAAACTGCCTAAATTAAATTGCTCTCTTCAGATCCAACATTGAGAACATATTTCCTCAGTTGCTGTTAATACTTCGATATGTTTTTCCCATTATCTAGAAAACATTGGGTTAAGTTGTCAGGACAAGTCTGTGAGATTGGCCTAACCAAGTCTTGGTGGGCACCAACATCCTCATCGAGTTGACACTCGCAACATGAGCGGCCAGTATGGGGCAGAAAGGCCTTTCCATTATATTAACTAGTTAATGAATAAATTAATGCATCCCCCTTTCAGCCATCTCGGCTTTCTCGGCTTTTGGACCGTTGTTGAGATCCAACTCATTCTGCATGCTCTACACGGTAAGAGTTCTCAATGGCTGCCACAACAAACACAACTTGAGCATCTATACAACTAATCGCAGCCAATTATAAAGAAATTTCACAAACTACCAGATTAAACATGAGGTATAAGATAATCAAGTGATGAAACCACACATGCCTAACACAAAAACACCCACAGCCTCCAAGTAACTGGCTACATACCCAACACGACTGGACTCTACAACAAAGCTGTCTAGAACCCCCAAGGGCGGAAATTCCCTCTCAAACAGAGCTGCCTACATTCGTTGCACCTGTGAGTAGCGACGATTGGCACCGGATCTCGAAGGTCCAAGTAAGCCTCGGTGAAAGGGCAGTCCATCCGCCCCAACCCCATCGCGGCCGGATCACGAATAGGGACACCCCGCCGCCGAAGACGCCGCAGCTCGACGGTACACGCATGTCCCTGTTCCGCAAAAAAGGGCTCCGCGTGCGGGATGACATGGTAGTCGCGGCCGCCCCATTCAATGACGCCGTAGCATATCTGGGAGCAGTAGACACGACCCTGCGGGCAGGGGCAGACGACTTGGCGCCAGGCGAACTCGCACATCAGCAGTCCGATAAGACCGTCCTCTTAGTTCCGTTCCCCCTTTTACGGACTTGTGCCTCGCTGTCACTTTTCCGATGGGAAGTGAGGTGCTGCTTGACTTCATAAAGGTTTGCCTTGGAGTGGTCATGGTTGATGAGTCGGTAGTGCTACCGTTGGTCATCTTGCAAAATCGTCGTTGTCGTTCTTCTGCTTCTTCTTGCTCTGCTTGCATTCCTGCCCGAGGGGTAATATATAGGCTCAGTACCTAACTATTGATTGATCTTGCTGTGTTACAGATCAAGCAGGACATCTAATCATCGACTTAGCCTTTGGTGTGACCCGTCTCGGCCACAAGCTGAACACGAAGTGCCAGGCATTCGTGAATGTAGTGAGTATCATATATAAGTCCCAAAGAGGAAAACCGGCTTCCTGGCATCACTGAGCCCCAATCATTTCCTATTACCAAGAACATTCAGTCAGCAAAAGCATTTCCGGGATTACGATGAGAGTAGAATGCAAATATTGTAACAAGCTAACGTACCAAAGTCTCGCTTTGTCATGCTGCCAAGTGGACAAGTATCATTTTATCAAATCCCCCTGATTCGACAAGCAGCCGCTCACGTCGTGCTCAAACATCTCCTTTTCACTGTGGATTGGGCCACGCCGGTCTTGTGAGAAGCACATGGCCAGCTGATCAAAGTTACCCCATCAAACCAAGGCGCTTACCACCCTCCAATCGCCGTCGAATCCCATCATTGCCATTCATCCCCCTCTAGGGCATGTTGAAACACGACACACACTTCAAGCATGGCGAGTCTGCCACAATCACCTCGGGGTGCAGGAACCCTGGGACAAAGTTGCGACATATGGAGCTCGCTGGCGTACACGGGTTGAATGTTCGGTATCTCTCCAGATCGCACACCTTGCTTCCCTCCTCGACATACTTGTAGGGAAAGGGGTAATCGAGGTGGTGGGCACGCCCGTCTATGTAGACGATTTGGTCGTTGGCGTTGGTCTGGGGGCACCTGGGGTGAAGACACGGACAGACCCGGTACTTGTAGTCCATGACGCACATTTTCGACCGTATGAAAGAAGTATTCCTGGGCCTTCTTGCCCTCCGATTGTTGTGGATGGAGTTTCTTCTCGTTGTTGTTGCGGTTCTCGGTTTCTTTTCTTTTTCTTCTTTTCTCCCTTGTCTCGAGCTCCCACCAAGCTGCGTAGGGTCAATAGTGAAGGGCAAGCGCTTCTCGAGGCCGTGCGTTTATATTGATTGACAAGTAAGTAATGGGAGACTTTATTCCCGGATACCACTGGCGGTGCCACGTTGTGTAATATATATATATTGTCTGTCAACCAGCATCTCCCCAATCATTGACAAATTGTATTCGTTTCCCGCCCCCCTCAGCCCCCTCACCCTCCTCCTGACAAGGCTGCACCTCTTAATCTGCCACGCTCTCTCTTTTCAACAAGTAAGATAAGTCAGGGAAGTCTTACGAGACTTGAAACATGCAGGCGAGGGAAATGGGGAAAGGGGGCAAAGTAAGGGGGGAAGGGGGACGTCAGCTTTGCAACAAACAAGCCACGATCACAGGTGCGCTTCCGGACAGGAGGACGCGCTGGGGGACTTTGATTACCTTGGTCGTGTACGGGACTTGCATTTGCGATGCATGACTTGGCACATTGGGCTGCCAGACCTCGAGTAAGACGGGCTTCGTCTGGGCCGGAACCAAACAGTCTGGAGCGCGAGATCTCCACTCTCAATCCGCCAATGTTGTTTCATGATAGATAAATTTGTGCAGTTATTTCTTTTTTTATACATGGTTTTGAAAATATCTCCAAACATTTTAATTTTGCTTTTCCATTCAAATCCTTCGATTGTCGAGCCTCTCTACTCCATCTGATCCACAGTCGGCGTCTTCCCATTCCGCTCACGCTCAGTCCCCGCCAGCTCCAGATCGTTGGTGCCGACCTCGACCCTCCAGCCAAATGCGTCCTCCACCTTGCCCAGCTGGATGGCCTTGAGCTGCGTAATCAGCTTCAGGCAGATGGGCCCCGCATCCTCCTGCTCCTGGGGCAGGAACGTCACGACCTCCTCCCCCTTGCCGACGCTCACGCGGGGCGAGTCGGAGGGCAGCCCGCCAGCCGGGGCGTTTCGACGGGTGATGGAGCGGATGGGCACGAGGGCCGCGGCCGTCCCCGCGGCCATGACCTCGGAGAAGGCCGGCAGCTCGCCGTACTTGATGGCGCGCTGCTCGACCTTCCAGCCGAAGCTGCGGCCGATCTGGAGGATGCTGTCGCTCGTGACGCTGTCGATGATACACTTTGAGCTGGGGACCACGAGCGTGACGTCGTTTGCGTCGCTCGGGTTCACGATGGCCCCGATGAAGCCGCTCGTGCTGAACTCGTCAATCTCCTCGTGCCGGGCGCTGTCGAGGTGGAGGGTGATGCCGTAGCCGTCGCCGCGG